>JADDOH010002896.1:0-39383 GCA_016648135.1 Agrypnia vestita
TTTTATTTAAAAATAAGGTGACTACAAGATGAAGATTGACGATACGGTGATCACAGACTTAATCAATTTAATATAAATTAGGATGAGGATTTAAACAAATAAATAATCGAAGTCAGACACAGACTACAATAGTTTATTAGATTAAAATTAATTAATAATAAAATAAGATTTTGAAATCATTTAACCACAATTAAACCTGCTTGTATATTTATTTTAAACTGGCTGAATGTATAGTTAAATTATTTATAAAGCAGCTAAAGCAGAAATATTTTAAGAAAATTAACAAACAATATTTTGATAACAAAATATCTTCACAGACCTATTTAAAAAATCACGGTAATGGACCTACCATTATAAATATATTATTTAATATTAATGTAAAAAATTGGTATTATTACATATTTCATTCAGAATTGAAGACCATTGTTATATTTATCATTGTCAATAATGTCGCTTTATCAGAGGCGGAACACTGGTTGGGCGAGGGGGAACCAGAACTGGAACTTCGTTGTGTGAGAAAAAAATCTACCGCACCAATTATACAAAAACCTATAGAATTAGATTATTACAACAGTATAAAAGGTCTTTTCATATATGCTTGCAATTGAGTTAGTGTGGGTACAGTGCGTAATACGCGCATTGTTTCGTTGTCTCCCCCTCTCTCTCAAGTGAAAGAAGCAGACACCGATTTATCGTTTTTTTTTATTCTTGTCTATTACGTGTTGGGATAACAATCTTGCTAATTTAGCAAGATTTAATTATGAAAAACTCGATAGAAGTATAATATTAATAATAATAAAATATTAATGTATGAGAGATACACTGACAAAATCGCCATTATACAAAGACGAAATCGAGGTAAACAAAAACCACCACCAACTTATATTTAATATCTTCCCTTGACTTGTGATGACAAAACACTATTTATCAGATAAACTTTTTCAAACATGTTGAACTGTATTTTTGTTAATTGCGTAACGGTTACTTTGTTTCAATACTCCTCACATACACTTACAAAATTCAAAAGTATTATTATCCAATATCCAACTGGGAATCCAATCACGAGAACTTGGGATTGGATTCCATAAATGACAACTGTCTTCATGCAAAATTCCAGTTTTACATTCCACAGCCAACGTTGCATGCATTTTTATTTTAACATAGTATGTCATAACAATATATTATGAAGTCTGGTATTGAAAAAATGTTTGAATGTACGGAAAATATTTCTACGTTCTTTTTAGATGGATAATATCATAAATTACATGACGTCCAAAATTAATTCATTCAGCAACACGGGTGTATGTGTGTGCGCGTGTGTGCGCGCGTGCGTGCGCACATGTGTCCGTTCGTGCGTGCGTGAGTGCGTACGTGTGTGTGAGCGCGCGTGCGTGTAAAAGTTTAAGTTTGTGTTTAAGAATATATTACGTGTCTATGAATAAGTCCAGTCGGGGGGAATCCTCATATTGCAAGAAGAGGTAAATAAGTAAGAAGACAATTTTCCAAGCGCCTAATTCTCATCTACTGTCATACGTTTTATTTTTATTACTTCTTTGGTTTATTATTATAAAACGTTTTTGTTTTAAGTATGTATTAAATTCTTGCACTTATATATTACTGTAAAAGCCCACCAGGGCGTTGATAATAATAAATATATATAAAAAAATCATTGGTCACTCTTTCGCCGTGACACATCAAAAGGACAAAAAACCCATGCGACAGAAGATCCACTTTTTTATACTAAAAAATTATAAGTATACAAATTTATAATATTTTTCTTTTAAGTGTTGTAGCGGAATTATCTATAAGTAAATAAATTAAATACTTTTTATATTAAGTTTCAGATTTTTCACAAAAGTAGACCTCTTCTCATATAAGAAACACAATCGAATTAGCCGCGCGTATGAGGCACATTGTTTGGTTGTGTCGGTGTTCATGCCCATAAACACCAACACAACGAAACAATGTATGTACGTCATATGCACGGCTAACACATACTAATTCGATTGACTTTCTTAAATGAAAAGAGGTGTACGGCTAGCGGCTAGTATGTAATATATGTATATATTCTATATTTTTGATGGTCTAAGGAGAACTAGATGTAGCTAAGTCAATTAGTCGCTGCGGTACTGCGCGGTCGGTGTTCGAGCCCAACTATAGCCGTGTGTATAATTTGGTCTTTTAGGTTTGAATTCTAATGAAATTATTATATTTAGATATTACCTGAACAGTTGTGGTCTCGCATTTTCGCTACACGATTTCGTTACATGCCCCGCTACATGCTTCCGCTTCTACATGCGCACGCTGCGCGTGTATTTTACCCTTTTTTTCACTTACTGTCTTACTGTTACTGTCATCTTTTTAAATACTTTTAATTGTTTTATTTTATTTTATTTTATTAATATCCTATTCAGATCATTTTTTTCACTTACTGTCTTACTGTTACTGTCATCTTTTTAAATACTTTTAATTGTTTTATTTTATTTTATTTTATTAATATCCTATTCAGATCATTTTTTTCACTTACTGTCTTACTGTTACTGTCATCTTTTTAAATACTTTTAATTGTTTTATTTTATTTTATTTTATTAATATCCTATTCAGATCATTTTTTTTCCTTTGTCTATAATATAATTAATTAACACCATTATTAAATTGTAAACATTTAATTATTACTATTACTTAATTTTAATTGGCAATAAGATTTATTCACAAATGCTATATAAATAATAAATATTCTTGAACATTATACTACTGGAAGAGCACTGTCTGCTATAATACAGTAAATTACTAGTGTAGCAGGCAGGGCGTCAAATCAATTTAGTGTTTACTTGCTGCCAAGACACTCAACAACAATGAAAAAAGCTTCATTAAATTTTGTAAACACTGTAAACATTTGTAACATTGAACATTGAATAAACATTAAACATTAAACATTAAACCCTGAATGCGCCAAACGAAGATAACTTCAAAAATAACCTACAGCAAATTAAAATTATACACTCACTTGAAAATAAATTTGCAGATGCATATCTTACATACTTTGACTCAACTTTTTATCCCCTTTGTGGCCTCGGTGCTAATGGAAATGCAAGGTAGGTACAGAAAATGTTGAACATGAATTTATTTTATTGTAAATGTATTGTAAATGAGGCGTGCTGCGCCTCGCCAGAGTTTCCTTGATTTGGTATTCGCTTCCCTCTTCAAAACTCGTTCAGAGTGCATTTTGTGAAATTTTGTTGCCGGTTTTTATTTTTGTGAAGTGTAAATAAAAACCGAGAGAGACTTCCTTATAAACTGACTTTATTCAAGACAGAAATTACGAATCAGTTGAGTTTTGCAGTGTCTGAAGGTCCTTCCAAGAAAACCGGATGTCAGGAGCCTACATCATAAATAAACACGGAACTATTTAAAAAAGTAAACAATGCAGACGGATAGTTCAGCACTCTTAAGTGTACTTATAATTATTATTAAACATGGAATTCACTTTTAAATAAAATTCCTCACCTATTAATAATTGATTACCGCCATTACCATATTCTAAGGGACACTTATAAAGGACTTGTTAGAGCATTATTTCAACATTACAAATGGTGTGATTTATTATTATAAGGATTGCAATGAGATCCCAATCATAATAATTTTGTTGTCTATCCGTCCGTCTGTCCGTAACTTCATGTAGCGTCCATAATTCTGTTCGAATTTACGCCTGAAAAAACGAAATCAAACGGCCTGAGGTGGGACTTGAAACCCGGGCCAGCAAACCCGAAGGCGGCAACGGTAGTGATGTTCCCACCACCGCATGCGCGTGGCCCATCAAAGATACAGTACATATAGGATTTAGCAAAGATGCGAGCCATTTGTACGCATAAAAAAGATTATAGGGCATACAATATACAGGGTTATTTGTTAAACATTAATAACCTCGCAGGACTATACTCCTGCCTTGATTATGAGTCGAAAATGTTCAAGCTATTATGACCTAATATCAAAAGCTAAGGAGATATGCGACATCAAAGTTTGTATTTTTTTTTCAATATTTCTGACTTACTTTTGTAAAACGTTGGACTATCATTACAGTAACTTATATTGAGTATGAGAAATTCATTCCCTTTAATACAAGTCAAATAAAAAAATAAAAACCTTCGAATTCCAATTGGAAAACATTCCAATTGAAATTTTTTCAGAGTTTTAATCATTTTATTTAACTTGTATTGAAACAAAAGAATTTTTCGTAATTGATATTAGTTACTATAATGATAGTCCAACGTTTTACAAAAAAATAAGCCAGAAATATTGATAAAAAAATGCAAACTTTGATGTCACATATCTCCATAACTATTGATATTAGGTCATGATAGCTTGAACATTTTCGACTCATAATCAAGGCAGGAGTATAGTCCTGCGAGGTTATTAATGTTTTCCAAAAAACCCTGTATTTTCTAAAATATGTTTTCTTTGGGTACGCAGGCTTTATAAACATTTTTTTCGAGACTAGTGACATCACCGACATGGTGTAATGGCTAGGTTACTAGCTAATGACACTTATCCAGGAGGCCCGGGTTCGGTTCCCGGTACTGGATAAATATTTTTCTCATTTTATTTTGTGTCTGTTTTAATTATAATATTAATTATTTAATTATGTTGTAGATATAGTGATATTGTCATCAAAGGACAGTGTTGCGTTTAGTTTTACGCACAATCGTCAATGTTTAAAATAGTACCATTAACTGCCGGCAGGGGAAATATAAAAAAGTTCAAATATTTTGACAAAAAGTCATTATTAATATTTCATGGGTATCAGCTATAAATAAGTAAAAACTTATTCTTTAGGAACCGGCATGTAAAAGTAAAAGTTTTTGCTAGTAACACATAAAACTATGTATTAATTCAGGAAACAACTGACAGAATTCAAAAACAATAAAAAAAACATTATATAATAACTCGCCACTTCTCAAGGAAAAATCATCAAATTACAATGCTCAAAAATAACATATACGTTAAAAAATAGTTTAACAGATAATCTTAGTAACCTATTTTTTCAGGAACTATCGCAACTAAACTCGCGGTGCGCGGCCCCCCGCGCCCAGCGCCCCGCGCACGGCCATAACAGACTATACGATTTAATTAATTCGACTTCTTGAGTATGAGGTATAATTTTTTGAATATTTTTATATTAACGATAGTGAAATTTTCTTGGTACGCATGTAAAATTTAATTAAAATAATCGATATTTTAATGGTTTTATGGATACTGCAGTATAAGAAACAGAACGTTTAATTTTTGTCTTTTTTAAAACGATATATTTAACAACTTGTCGAAAAATATTAATGTCTGAATAGCACCACTTCTTCAAAATGTATAAATCAATTTGTAGGTAAATAAAATATTTGATCTTTATTTGAAAATGTACGAGATTAAGTGTACCAAAGATTCTATTGCATGAAAACTAAAGTAGTGTTTCGGGGTTATAATTTTTCTGATGTTATAACAATATATTTGTTCACATTTTTTTAAGGAAATGCTTCAAGAGTAAATGAATCTATCATAATAAAATTGAATAAAAGTCTGTTTAGCTATGGGTTTTGCAAAATGATTTAATATGTTTACGTTAAATTTAGCAAAATCGAGAGCAAATACGAAATTCGTGTACTGGGACCTCTTAAGTGAGAAGTGAGAGCATAAATATTCTCCAAAGTATTTATGGTTTCTCTCCAGTGCAATTTAGACACGGGTAATATAAACATTTTAAATTTAAACTTTGGTGTGACCTGATTATGATCGGTTCTATATTAATTTAATGGAGTCAAGGTCCACACCTAGTCGCGATCTTTGAACTGAAAAATTAGGATGCTGAACGAGCTGAAAAAATAAGGAAATTGTGACACATTGTAAATGTCGAAAAAATGCAATATTTGCTGTAATCGTTATGATCTTGCGAATCAATGCGTCAGATGCAATTTAATAAGGAAATATAATAGCCTTATCAATTTTTAGGTCACCTTCAAAAGGAAACGTATAAATATAACAAATTATATTTATTTGTATCTGTATTGGTTAGATATAATAAATTATTATTTAATTTAGGTAAATTATAAAATTCTCACAGAAACGAAGCTATTTCGTAATATTTTTTTTATTATTTATTTATTTAATAGATAAATAAATTTAAAAAAAAATAGTGACAGTTACAATGGTATTTTTCTTCTACATGAGTGTAACTCGTGTGTAGGAGAGGAGTATCATTATGTTTTAAATATATTAAATACTTAATAAGTAGTACATACTATGTACATGTACCTAAAATGTAAAAATGTAATGTAAAAAAACTCATATGCGATAGTCATAATGCAATTATGTGAGACAACAGTAAAATAATGTAACAGTAATTATTCTTCTTGTGGTGTGATCTCCTATCGGAGGCCGGCGATCATTCTGGCGATTACGACTTTATTTACTGTCGCACGGAACAAATTAAGTCAAGTTACACCAGTCCCTCAAGTTACGCAGCCGTGAGATGCGGCGTCTTCCTGCGCAGAAGCGCAGTAATAATAAGTCGTAAAAGAATTTACGACTTATTTTCCCCAGGATGACTTAGTTGGCTTAGACTATATTTTGGTCCTCTCATAATATGTCTGAGATAATCAAGTTTTATTGTCTTGACAGTCCGCGGCACTTTTTTTTTCCATACGCCGGAGGACTTCAACAAGAAAAATTCAATAAGCAAAGTAATGAAAATTAAAATATATTAAATCAATTAATTCTATCTCTAAACCAGAGCGATGGAATGACTTGTTTTCCTTAATATTACGCCACCAGGAGTGCATAATAGTGTGTGCGGTAATGCTGCAGAACCGGTCAAAAGACGTTACGTCACGCGGTTTCTAGCCGCAGCGCGATTTTACAATCCTTTACAAATACCGCTAAAGTGTGCGTGCACATTAGTCGTTGAATACCTAGGTGTAATGTTTAAAATCGACGTTTAAATTAAAATACAACACGTTTTTATTATTATTGTCACGGGAGCGCTGTGAAAAGAATGAAACGCTTGAAATTAATTAATGTTTTATTTAACCACAAAAAAAGGTCAATGAACACGAATTTAAGTATCGAATTTAATTATGTTCATTTCACGTTCACCACTCGAGAATCCTCCACTTGTCTGAAATATTTTATACTCGTGTTCTAGAATATTCTCACGTCTGTGAGCACTTTATTCACCGTTTCTAATCACACTGATCGCTTTTTTTTTTTGAGTCGCAACCCTAGTATTGGTCTGCAACAAGCACTCGATTTCTCCACTCCTCTGTCACCTGCCAGCCTCCTAATTTCTTGGTAGGTGCACATTTCCGATAATCTGGTCTACGTAGCTTAATCGGGCGGCCTCTACGATTGTTGCCTTCAACAGTTCCCACGACGATGGTAAAAAGCAGGCCCGAATGCCTTTTATTATGGCCTATCCAAATTGCTCGATGTTTAGCGATTCTGTTCGAGAATCGCCTGTTCGCCCACCCTGCTCAACATCTCGTCGTTTCGGATATGTTCTGACCAATGGATCGTTGCCATGCGCCTATAGCACCAAATCTCAAAGGCCGCTAGCCTCCCGGACATGCTCTGGCCGATTGTCCGTGTTTCGCTGCCGTACATCAGGACACTCCAGACAAGAGTTTTAATCGAGTCCTTTCTAACCTTTAAATCAATGTTGGGGTATTCAAAGATCTTGGATTTTTTGTTGAAGGCAACTCTTGCTTGTTGTATTCTGCTTATGATGTCTGCCTCTGAGCGGCCATCTTGGGAAATTCTGCTACCCAAATATGTGAATTCCTTCACTTGTTTGATAGCAACGCCACTCAAAACAATATTTGTCGACACCTCTTCTCTTCCAACAACCGTGCATTTTGTTTTGTCTTTGTTTATTTTCACTGTTCATTATTTATCTGCCAAAACATTTTTCATCTTTCTCAGAGCCTCGTTCAATTCTTGTTCTGACTCCGCAAGTAGTGCAATATCGTCGGCATATCTAATCATGTCAATTTTTTGTCCTTGGATTCTCACGCCGCGGCCGGGCCAATCTCTCACTTCTTCCCTCACCTCGTCGATAGCCTTTTGTATGTAGCAATTGAACATTTCTGGTGACATCGAACAACCCTGTCTTACTCCCTGACCAACACTTGCCTCAGCACTGATGTCTCCATATATTATTACAGCGGTTTCATTTTTATATAAGCTCCATATTGTTCGTCTATCTTTGAAGCTTAGCCCTATTTTGTTGAGCACTTTCTAAAGCTGCTTCCAGTCTACCTTCTCAAAGGTTTTTCCCAGGTCTATAAAAGCCACGTGTGTCTGTGTTTTTCCTTATTCTTATAGTATGAGTCTTAGACTAAGAATTGCGTCTCTTGTGCCTGTTCCTCTTCTAAAGCCAGATTGATCATCCGAAATTACACCTTCAATCTTCGTTTCCGCTCTTTTCATAATTATGTTTGTCAGTAACTTTGATGCATGCGATATCAGACTTAGGTGTGTTGCTCACATTTAGTTGTGCCAGGTTTCTTTGGTAGTATTTTTATTTATTTTTTAGGCATTTCGTGAAATCTTTAGGTATTTCTCTTATGTTTATATTTTGCAGTCAATATTTTCTATTCCTGGTGTTTTATTATCTTTCGCTATCGCTATCAAAACTTATAGAATGCCCAGTAGGTACTCTCGTACTTTATTCCGCTGCTCGATACATCGCGCTCCGAACATTATCAAATTTTTAGGTATCATTGCCAGCTGCGAATGTATAGTTCATGAAAAAACCGTCTCTAGCATAGTCCACTCAAATAAACGAAAGGTTCTCAAATTTGGCACATATATAGAACTTTAAAAAATTGATAATGTGTGATTTTCTTACGATGGAATTGGTGAACGTTGCATTGTATAGAGTGAACGTTGCATTGTATGATCAGTCAATTAAGCCAATTCATACCCTTGTAAGTCCTGAGCCATAGCTTCATCTCTGTGAGACGTCTATAATTTATCTTAATTAATGAATCATCCCTTCGGGGATCCAAAATCTTTTATACGAGTATGTAGATATATTCTCAGAACATATTTAGTTCCGTATTCAAAAGTTTCAAAGCTATACAACGTTGAAAGCCGCATTGGATGTCGTATGTCGTTAATGTGTTTTTTGTTTAGAAAACGAATATCTGACAATACGTCGTTTTTGCAAAAAACATCAACAATAACATAAACACCTAAAATCGTAATCCAATATATAAACAGTTCTAATTTTCAATTCAATTACCAATCATTCGTCAGCTTTTGAGTTGAGCATCTTTATGATTGGTACTTGATTCATGATGATCGACAATACATTATTAATATTACTGGAACACTAATTTTAAGTGAATAAATTTTTGACAGTTTAATGGATGCGCGCGCATTTTGCGGTCTCACATTTCCGCTACAATAAGAATTTTGCCCTCAATGCGCAAATATATGTTTATTTATATTATTATTTAACACGAACAGATAGACAGTCAAAAATAGCAATATTATATACGAGGAATTTAATAACAATTTTACGGTTTAAAAGATGTTGAGGTATTCTTTAGGCCGTTGCATGAATAGTGTTTTTATTACACGCCACCACGTTTGTATAGCGTGTTGAATCGCCTGAATGACAATAAAATTAAAAATTCAGAGATATCGCGTAGTCATTTTTTTTTTCCAACCTTTGCACATAAATATTTTATTTTGAAGGATTACATTGTCGCCAGATAGTACAATATTTTAATATTTAATTAAAAAATTCAATTTTTTATCATTCATATTTTCATACTTTACGTCAAGACTAATAGAGTTTTTTTTTAATTTAGTTTAATTAACTAATTTAGTTTAATCTCTGAATTTTCAGCAACCACAAGACTTACGTTAAAGTAACAAACCTGAAATATTTCCTGTAGATGTACACTATATTAGTTAAGAAAGTTTGGATATTATGACATTTATTACCTGTTATGTACAGTCCAGGGGATATTGGTACATAACAGGTAATACAGGTACAAAAAAATGTAAATAAAACTTCAAAATATAAGGTATCAGGGTAATATTGTTAAATAGTGGTCCGAATAAAATATATTAAATTCAGATTCGTTACAAGAAAGTCTCAAGAATTAACTTGTTTCAAGGCTGGCGGTCCAGGAAAAGAACTGTACCGGCTCCGTCTAGAATCAAAAAAGAAAATCTACATAAGGACGATTCAAGGCAGAAGTTCGAAAGGAAAATTGTTGAAAGGCTGAGTGTAAGGAGGGTGAGTGATCTTAGGATAGATGATGCATGGAATTACTTAAAAAATACCCTTTGCGAGTCAGCGAAAGAAGTCTGTGGAACAGCTAAGCAGGGAAGGAAGAAAGGGGATGCATGGTGGGATGATGACATAAAGGAATTAGTGAAAGAAAAAAGAAAAGCGTGGCTCCATGTTCTGACAGTGAGTGGAGATGAATACGCGGGGGCAAAAGATGTATACAATGCGTGTAAGAAAAGAGCGAAAGCAGGTGTGAAAGAAAGGAAAGAGTGGCTGAAAAGAGAGGAAGGTCTGAAAATGTCTAAAAATTTTGGGGAAAACATCAAATTTTTCTGGAAGGAGGTGAAAAAATCTCGATGTGGGACGGAAAGCAATAGTATGAAAGCTATTAAGTCAGCGAATGGAGAAATGTTAATGGATGAAGATGGAATAAAAGATAGATAGATGAATTATTTCCAGGAAACGTATGAGAGCGAGGAGGCTGTAATAGAGGAATCCGTCGATATTCTCACGGAGAGAAGTATGAATGACGAAAATGAAGTCAGCGAAATAAGTATGGAAGAAATAAAGTGTGCAATAAAGCATATGAAAAATGGTAAGGCTGTGGGGTATGATAACGTTGCTGCCGAATATATCAAGGCTGGTGGCCCATCACTGATTTCGTGGCTTCATACTCTATTTAATAAATGTTTGAAGGAGAGCCACACCCCTTTGGATTGGAGGAGAGCGGTTATCATGCCTCTCTACAAAGGTAAAGGGTCGAGATTGGAATGCGGGAACTACAGGGCAATCAGCCTTTTAAGCTCAAGTTTGCTCGGTTGGCAAACTTTATGGAAGAATTTTGATAGAAAGAGTAAGGTCGATGACGAAAGAAAAGGTATGGGACGTGCAAGGAGCCTTTGTGGGTGGAAGAGGATGCATGGATCAGATATTCTCTCTACGAGTGTTGACGGAAAAGTTTTTAGCGAAAAACCAAAAACTTTTCTGTGCATTTGTAGATCTGCAAAAGGCTTATGATAGGGTTATAAGAGGAAGGTTATGGAAGGTACTCTCTGATTACAAGGTGAACAGTAAATTTATATACGCGGTTGCATCCCTTTACGAGAGGAGTACTGCGTGTGTAAGAATCAATGGATCATTCACACCGTGGTTTGATATAACAAAAGGTGTCAAACAGGGTTGCGTAATGTCTCCATGGCTGTTCAACTTGTAAATCCATGTATGATAGAGTAAAGAATGAAGATATTAGGAATGAATGTAAAGCTGATCGTAGCATAATACAGAGAATAAAAATAGGGTCGCTCAGGTGGTTTAGGCATGTTGAGCGAATGAATGAGGAAAGAATTATGTATGATGCAAGTGTTGACGGCGCCAGAAAGAGAGGGCGACCACGGAAGACGTGGCATGACCAGATTAACCAGATACTGGAAGATGGTCCTGTTAGAAGCCTGAACAACCGTCGAGCTTGCATGCGAAGATGTATGAATGTAGACGAAGCGAAAGTTGTATGTCAGGACAGAAGTGTATGGCGCTCTATCCTCTTTGCCTACCCCCGCGGGGAAACGGCGTGATGGTAAGTAAGTAAGCAGATTCGTTACTATAACATAAATAACGTGATTATTTATAGAGCTTCAAAGCGTCTATCAGAAAAAATGACCAATAAAAACGTTATTAATATGATATCTGGCTCATGATATTAATCATGATGCCAGATATCATATTAATGAGTGTATGGTAACCTCTTTCCATTTTAGAAAGACAATCGATTTAGTATGTGTATGCCGTGCATACGACGCACATTTCGTAGTGATAGTGTTTCCTTGTATGAACACCAACACAACGAAACAATGTGCCTCGTACGCATGGCGTACACATACTAATTCGATTGTCTTTCTTAAATGAAAAGGCCTCGACTGTCCCGTTAAACGTCGTATAATTACGTAATAGTTCTTATCCCAAATCGCAACAGTAGACAGTCACCTACTTTTCATCTCCTTCTCTACAACACCAACTCTAAATTAAAATCACATCTACAGATCCACAAAATCATTTAATTTTAATTACAACCACATTGATATTTTAAACTCGACTATTCGGGACATTAAACGAAAATTAATTTCACAACCGCACTCAAACTAGTTCACTTAATTTATATTCCCATAAAAGTATGTACTTCCATACTTCTTTTCTTTATCCTATCCTAATATACATATTAAAAATCAGACTCGTTATTTTTACGTTATACTTACAAATTTTCTGTAGGTACCTGTATTATCTGCCAAAAACCCCCAAACTCAAACTCAAACCCCAAATCCAAAACTTCTTACCTTACTATTGTGTACATCTACAGAAAAAAATCAGGTTTGATATTATAATGTAGTCTGGCGATTGCTATAGTCTATAATATGTTGATGGAGGCAAACAACGTCAAGTTGGTATCGATGTTCGGTGTATGGGCGACCTGATCGGAACCGATTGCTTACCTTGAATGGTCATTTATATGCCGTTTCTTCGAATGTGAGACAAGGCTTGGCTGAATCCACGGCCGGAAGTTAAGGGTCAAGGGCACTCATCACGGCTATCAACAAAAATAAAGATTTTTTATTTTTTCAATTGGTTGAACAACTTTGTAGATTTAAATTATTGATTGATTAATTTAATCGATTATTAATAATATTTTGTTTACTTTTACTTGCTTTACTAATTTCTAATGATTGTAAATTATTCCATTTCAGACCAAAATTTTTATCTAAACCGTGATCATTTTCTAATAAATGATTTGCAAATTCAGAAAAACAATTAAATTTAACTACTAGTCCAATTCTAAAAATGTTTCCAATAATTTTCTGTAATCAAGAACTTCAGCAACAATATTGAAACATGTAGGTGTAATTAATGAATATAAGTAGATTAAAACAAATAACAAAATCAATTTTTTTAGAATAAAGGTATTTATAATCTCAGTAAAAACATTAAAATGTTTATAAATCAACAATTACATTATTTGTATTTCTATTAAATAAATTATTAAAGTGGGCCTGTCCATCGCTTTAAAAATAGTTTTATCTTGACACTAAACTGAGATTTCTTTACACAACACTGTATTGGGAACTTCGTACTACACACAGTAAATTAGCTCTGGTTCGCGTACAACACCACCGTGTGTGGGTCCACTTTAATGATATACAGGGTGTCTTTTGAGTTCAGAAACTGTGTGAAATGTCAACAGTTAAGGAGATAAGCGACATCAAAGCTTGCATTTTTTACAATATTTCAGACTTATCTTTTGTAAAACGTTAATCTATTTTAAAAGTAATTTATATCAAATATGAAATGAAAATAAAATGTGGTTCAATTTTCTGCACGGTTTTAATAATTTTATTTGACTTGTTTCAAATCAAAAAAAAAATATCCGATATAAGTGACTTTCATGATAGCGTTTTATAGAAGATAGGTCAGGAATATTGAAAAAAATGCAAATTTGATTTCTCCTTAAAAAAAATATTTTTTTAAATTTCTGCAATTTTATTTGACTTGTAGAGAAGCGAATGAATTTTTCAAAATCGAAATAAATTAATGTAATGATAGTTCAAGGTTTTGCAAAAAATAAGTCAAAAATATTGAAAAAATGCCCACTTTATTTTTGCTTATCTCCATAACTGTTGATGGTTGCTTAAACATTTTGACTCATAATCAAGGCAGGAATCCATCTGCAAAGTGTTGTGGACTAGCTCTGTTACACCCTGTATACAATACAAGGATATTAAAAAATATATTTTTGAAAAACAGATTGAACATGATTTTTTTTAATGATGCGTTACTCCTCCTACTTTGACCCCATTTCTTGTGAACTTTTATACTATGCGTACCTACTCACTTTGCAGGTGCGTCGTCAGTGAAAACGGTCTTCCGAAGGTCATTGTGTAATTCGGGCGCCTTGGCAATAAATTTTTATCAATTGGATATACGAGTATTTGGACAGTTTTAATCATTAATATAGATGTGACTACTTGACATATTATATGATTGTATAACTAATAATTATACTTATACAATGGCTTATCGTCAAATAATCAGTTCACATATTCTAGACTTGTAATCTGCCTGATTATATATTTTTTTAAATTGCATTGTTTTTTTTAAATAATTATTATCAGTAATTATATTGCATTACATTAGTAATTTATTACATTACATTAACAATTAAAAGCTTAGTTATATTATAAGCTTTAGATTTATGAAGTAAGTAATTAAATCACAGTGAGTTTATTTTTTTAACAGTGGCGTAACATATCCGGGATCTCGGAAAATTGAATACCGCACACCTGAATTCTAGTAAAATACATAATAATGTTTAATAAATTTTTAATTTGAAAAAAGACTAGACTCTAGTCACTAGAGAACCCGTGAAAAATAATATTGAAATTTTTGTAACATTAGATTCATGGCATAAGAGAATTTATATAAAATTATAAGAATTTAAATTAAAGAAAAAATATATTTTCATGAGCTTGCTAACTTTACGACGTAAAACCACAGAAAACGCATCAAAACAATAAAATCAAAACTCATTTGCAAATAAAATTATACAATGACTTACCTCAATGGAGAAAACAATCGAACATTAAAAATTAGTACAGAAGTGAAAAATAAAAGATACATAGCCGTTACAGATGTTTTATTTTTCATTTGTTTTCTCGTTTGTAAAATTTCTAAATGTCATCTGCTCGTAAATTCAAATGTCATTTTCATAGCCTTCCTACGTCTTTTATGTATTTTCACAAGGCTAAAATCAAAAATAACAGAACATAACGAGTCATTCGATCAAACCCGAATGTTCGCGAAATGACATTTCCTATATAAAGGGCGACATAACCGCTACCCGGGACAGTTTATTGTGTCAGTTCTGCGATTCCATAGAAACGGATATTAGCGAAAATAGGTTTCGAGTATACTTACCTACCGAGCGTTCGAAAGTGAATAAGTGCGATCATAGACGTGCGAATACTTTAAGAGTATAAAGTGTTACAGACAAGTGGTAGACAAGTATTTCATTTGTCTCCCACCGCCGCGATCTCCTGACAGTATTTTAGAAGTAAAATTTCTTTTGGCGCGTTTAGGGTAAATTTTTTATTGTAACGGTATGTGTATGCGCACACAACATGTAGCGGAAATGTGAGACCATGAAGTTAGTTGTTAAAGTGAAATTTTAATATGCAACAAAATGCAGAAGTTAAACGTCAAACAGAGCAAAATTTGTATAATTCATATATTGTATATCGTTGTCGTGTAACTGTGAAAAAAAATTCACTTGAAATTGGTCTTCTTCTTCTTCTTTTGTTAGATCCCTGGTCTTGGGACGAGGACGTCCAGCTCTCTCTCCATCTTTTTAGTGGTCTCCCTGGTGGTCGGCGCCCCTCTGGAATCCATTGCCCGCAATGGGTCTTAGAGTCTTCATCTCGGTAGTTCTGAGGGGTGTTTAGTTCTCACCGTGTCCGCTCTTGAAATTAGTGTTCCGGTAATATAAATAATGTATTCTCTACCATCTCGAATCAAGTACCAATCATAAAGATGCTGAATTCAAAAGCTAACGAATTATCGGTTAATGAATTGAAAATTAGAACTGTTTGTATTACGATTTTAGCTGTGTAATCGAAATTCCAAAAGGGGCTTCTCGTAAAGATTACTGTATTTCATGTTATTGTCGATGTTTGACTGTTTGATCAGTTTGGAAATACCCCTGGTAAAACCTTGTAATTACTGTGCGATTCTTGGCATCAGATTTTTAATAATGGGGACGATGATTTCGATTGCGAATCCTCAGAGGAAGTTGCTATGGTCTCGTGGTAATGCATATTTTTACATTTGTATTGTTTTTGCTCTAGTATTGTTTTAATACGTGTTTTTTTATGTACACCAAAGAAGTATAACTTCTGACGCGTACACATAAGTACATACACTCACTTTTTTAAATTAAGTTATATAAACATTAGCCCATCTTGCAGATTATATTACGCGCAGTTTATATACGGTACCATCGCCGCATCAAGCAAATTTCTTTATTTGCTTCTCAAAGTTCATGTTCCGATGTTGGATCGTAAATGTTTCCATAATTATTGTAGCCAACATGCTAACACTCTTTTGGGAATCCCAAAGGTGAGAGATGATGACCTTACATAATGCCAGGGTACTATCGAAAAGACTTTCGTCCATCACTTTTGAGTAGTTTTTAGGTCTAGAGATTAAAACACTATCACGTATAAATGTTTTATTCTAAATACGCGTGCGTGCCGCTTACTTTAGATTGTTATTTTTTTAAAGTTTCAACAGGCCAGGAGGCCCTATTGCAGAAGTGAAATACATTACAAAATGCCCAGGCTTGAATAAACAACATAGATTAAATTGTGACCTCACCGGGAATCGAACCCAGAACCCTCGGTGTGTCATACCCACTGCGCTACGAGGACATCACGCTACGGATTAATCCGATTCCTTTTTCACATACTTGGGTTTAGTTAAAGAGTTAGGTTTTATATAAAACTAAGAAACAATAATGAAATTCACAGAATATTTATCACTTAAATATTTAAATAAATAAAGTGTGATATATTAATGCTGAGAATAACATTTATGTAGATTTTTTTATATCAAAATGTTGTGTCACGGCAATGTCATGTCCAGTGGACATGACATTGCCGTTTTTTCTCACATCTTTCTCATTCCGTAGGTTCCGGGTTTAACTAACAGTGAGATCATAATACTTCTATGGCTACGTCAAGCCTGGGCTTTCGATTTGTTCCGCTACTGTTATTAGGCCTCGCGGCATGTTGTAGTGTTAAGAAGTTAAACTATAATTTGAGTAGGTTGTTGGTCTTGTGGTTAGGACTCTCGCATCCAAAGGTTGCGGGTTCGAACCTCACTCCAGACCAGCGAGTTAGTCCTATTTTAATAGCACAAGTGTTTAGCTTAGTTTGAAAACAGATAGAATTTTGATGTGACACGTATTCCGTGTACGCATCTCTATTTTTTTTAATCATAAAAGGTGTTTTAAAATACAAATAATTATAAATAAATATGTAGGAGGTACGCCAATGGGTCGATAAGATAAATGCGGTGCAAAGTTTAATCTTACTCAGTTGCACAGTCCAGCGTGTATTATTAAATTACATTTTATGGTCATAATGAAGGCCAGAGGTTTGGACCTATAACCATGGAGATCAGTAATTATTCCGCTTAATCAATAAATTTATCGCGATTCAAATTGATATTATAACACTGAAAATGACAACAATTCTACCTAGGTAATTATGTTTTTTTATTGTTCAAATAAATTATTTACAGGAAGAAATTCTGGCGATATCTCACACAGGCTAGGTTTCCTCTAGAGAAACCGCCTCACATTTTAATGTATTTTCTGCGTTTTGAGGTAAAGTACTATAAACAATATGAAAGCATGAGTAACATAAACACCAAAAAACAGTGTAAAAATCATAGGTTATATCAACAGTACTCATTAAAAAAACAGTAGGTACATATAAAAAAACAATTCAAAAGAAACAGTATAAAAAAAAAACGACAAATTAACTGAATTAGAAACCAGATATACCTAATAAAATAGTAAAATAGAAGCGTTAGTGTGTAAATAGTACTATGGCTGTGGTGTGTAGTGTTATTTGCATGCTAGTGTAGCGGTCGCCCGGACGAAGAGACGGTTACGTCTCGAAACCGGTAGACTAAAAATCTCAAAGTGGTTATATATGTACTAACATATCTAATATTTTGTTTATAGACCATCTTTTTAATTACAACTTAAGATTAGAAGAAGAGCGTGCTGCGATAATCCTGACTTTTAGTGTGCATTAAAATCTTTCTAAATCAATATATTCATCACCCATATATTCTTCTTCATCTGCGCCCACTTTTAATTGTATGCCTATACTGGCGTCCGTTTATTTTAAAGATTTCTTATACCTTTTCATCTTTAAGCTCCCTTTAAAAAAACAAAAGCAAAAAGACGATTTTTTATTTTTTTCAATATTTTTCCCAACACCTTGTCCAATATTGTATGACCATCTCATTTTGAGACGAAAAAAATGGCTAATTACAATTTAACGATATAGAAAATTGCTTTGAATTTTCTTGGATTTTTCCAATCACAGTTATTTCCTACCTTTCTTTGAGTCGTTATTTAAAAAACCTGTTCAGCATATTGACTACTACACGTGTATATACATTTATCATTAATTCTTAGTGTAGGTAAAATAAATACACTTTGTGGAAAAGCGCTGAAAACTCCGTCGCGATTTACGAGCGACCGCGTGAAATTCGTCAACCTTTTGTAGCGCGAATTTGTTTTACCGGCGATTGTTATTATTTTACTGGCATTCGTTTCGCAAGACATCACCTGGTTTTCATTGAATTTTCATTTAGTTGTGCGCGAGGCGTTTGCTGGTTCGGAAGTGTCAACGGAATTTAACATCGTGTGGTTTCATCGTGTAACTAGTAAATATTAATTTTTTATGATTTGTTTAATAACATCTTCAAAACAATCAAAATAATTTTTTGGTGACATTATTCATAAAATTAATAAAAATTTACTTGGTTATCAACATGTTTCAGAGCCTATGATATTTATTTGATATTTTTCAATACAAAAGTGGTGAAAACCAAGTTCATTTTTACTAATTATTAATTTGTTTAATAACAGTTTTGAACATTGTCCGTCCACTCGTTGTTTGGCGATGGTAAATCGTGTAAAACAAATCAAGAAAAATTCTAGAAATTACGAGTATATGCATTTACGATTTAACCAATAACCAGTTTAATAAATGCAATTGCATTTGCTCGTAATTGAATGCATTCATAATTATTTTAATTCCAGCGAACTTTCAACTCCATTTTTAATTACTCATTTTTAATTTTGCGCGTCATTACAATGTTTTCTCGTTGTATTGTATTTCTTTAAATTAAATATTGTGAATTGAAATACTTAAAGATGCATAACTATGCAAATGTTATGAAAATATAATATAACTTGATGGTTTCCTGGAACAAGGCTTGCAACTAGATCACTGCGCGAGTAACTTAACCACTAGACCAGCAAACTATTCGCTAGTTAATCCAATCTAGTGACAAAATTGCAATATCGGGATTTCGGGATTCGATTTTGATAATTTAATATGTTTGTGATTCCGGAGTTCGAAATCGCGAGATGCAAATTCTGCTTTCGTTTGAAATTATTTATTGAAATTTAGAAGAATTTATTTTCTGTCTCGGACAAACGTTCACCGGGGAATTTTGCATGTCAGTCACGGCGGGGGGGCTCCGCGGGAATGGATATGACGCGGCCATTTTTTTTTTACAAAAAATTTCCATTTAAATAATGTTTGAATATGTATCTTATTATATAAGTACTGATAAAAAATAATTGAATGCCTCCTTGCAAAAATCTTCCAATTTCTACCTTAATTTTAGGCCCAAAAAATTGTAGCTGAATATTTATTATCCATACAGATTTACCCAAGTGCATTTTATACTAATAAAATATCATATTTGCGTAGTCTACGAGACACCCTGTATTATAACAGTTTCATATGTCTTTCTGCATTTAAGGTTTCTTTATCGATGGAATATCATTTTTGCGTAATAAGAATTACATTCAGCTTTTTGTGATTTTAAAGAAATTCTGGTAGTGTATGGCTATCGAAATACGGCATTTTCTGGTATGTCACTTTTAGTTGTATTTTTATTTGTAAGTATGTTTTAATAACACAGTTACTGGATTTTGTCCCCATAGGGATGATAAATAATTAATATAAATTATAGAAATCTCATTTTTTTAATGTTCTATATATGCATATGTTCGTTTTAAGAATAATATAAAAAGAAAGGAGTTCAAAAAAATATTTTCAGACGCATTCTAGTAGATATGTTAAATAGTTCGGAAGAATATCATATTTAGGTACATTAAAAAGAATATTGCTAATATTCCACTTGAAAATATAGAGGTATCATTACCGGCTGCGAAATCTATGTATACTAACAAGTTAATGAGAGCATATGTCTGTAGCATATACCATTTAAATATACGGAAGGTTCGAAGATAGAACTTTAAAAAAAAAAGATAATGTGTGGATTATCTTACGATGGAATTAAACGATGGGTGAACGTTGTACTGTGTAGACTGATCACTTAAGCCAGCTCGTACGGGTTGTAAGCCCTGGGTCACTGTATAAAAGACTTCCATACACGTTGCTATTTTCTATATTTTTTATAATTATTTATCTTAATTATTTAGTCGAATTGCTTCCTTTGCCAAACTATACCATATGTGTATGTATATATTTATGTTTTTTTTTCTTGTAAATGTACCTACATAAATTAACGCATTAAACTGCGTAAAAAAACTAAAGCTTTCATAAAACAAACGTATTATCTATTCATCTTAAATTATGATATTTAATTTTCAATTGAAATATTTTGACAATTTATTTCATTTTTGATTCTAATAGAAAGTTTACCGCTTAGTTGACTCGGAGTTTTTGTGCCTTTTGTTCGGTTGCAACATTTTTTTCTTATTACTAACACTTCGTTTGTTTGTTGCCGATAATACCAAATTGATTTTATTTTTATATTTATCATTCTAAAAACCTCCATTGTATTTAAAAATGAACTTTGTTACGGATTGGCAGAATTTTACATGATTTAAATAATTTATGTTGTATTATATTGGTGTAAACATAAGTTACGTCCATTTTTTTTCAAATGTATAGTGCAAGAGGCAAAAACAAAAATTTTTAACAACTTGGCCAATAATGTATTCTTCTTTAATTTTTATAACTTGTTGCTAACGTTCTACAAGTTTTTCGATGCATCTTCGACACAAACCGCTTAGATATTCCCTTGATTAAAGGTGAACAGAAGGAAATTGAAAATGATCACTTTTATATTCGAAGGCTTGTAATTGGATCAAACATAATAATTTCATTGTCAGTCCGTCTGTTCGTAACTTCGTGTAACGTCCGTAATTTCGTTCGAATTCACGGCCAAAAATCTAATTAAACGCCCGAAGATAGGGCTTGAACCCCGGGCCATCGAACCTGAACCGGCCGCTCTACGCATGTTGCTACGGCCGCCTCTTCGTGGACCGCCTAAAAGATACTATAAATATATGTTCCGATATTTTTGATGGGACCTAGTAAAATAATAAATGTAAATTAAAAGCTAACCCGGTGAATATCTTGTAGAGCAGAAAATTTCTTTTGCAAGAAGTACCTACAATCTTTTAAAAATATATATTTTAAAATATAAAAAAATGGACACTGCTTATATTAACACCTAATAGATAACGTTATCATAAATTTTAGATTTCAATAATTGACTTCAATATCATTCGATTTACTGCTGTTTCGATATCAGCTGATTCTTGATTTCTTGGCATCGATACAAGATATCAAATATTTACAAATCACTTGCTATTGTAGCACGTTCAGTGTCAACTTTCTTACACAAATTTCCTGTTTACTTGGTATATACACACATATTTACACTGTTTGGCGCCTATTTACATGGTGTGGGGATAGTGAATTTGATGACTTCATTTATTTCGGGTCCTGCAAAACTAATACTGTCAAAAATTCTCAGGATATTAATATCACAAGACAAAACAAACTGGACGTAATGTCAATATATCACCTGTCATCCGTCAATCTTTCATTACAACGGAAATATTGGATTTTATTTAATATATGGACAAAATGTTATTTATGTTAGTATATAACCACTAAAAAATATTTTTTTGTCCACCGGTTTCGTGACGTAACCCGTCTCTTCGTCAGGACAACCACTACACTAGCACGTAAATATCACTACACACCAACACCATAGTATTATTTACACCTTCACAAAATATTCTTTATATGCGTGTTTCTCTAATTAAAGGCCTTTAAATATAATAATATAATATATGGATATTGGATGAAAAAATTAGTAATGCGTGTGAAACAATAGTAGCTTGTTGGTCTTATGGTTAGGACTCTCGCCTCGTGATTCAAAGGTCGCGGGTTCGAACCTCACTCCAGATCAGCAAGTTAGTCCTATTTTCATAGCACAAGCGTTTAGCTTAGATTGAAAATAGTAATGATATTGATGTGACACGTATTCCGTATATCTCTATTTTAAAAAAAATGAAATACAGACAAATTGAAGAAACACTGAAAAAGAAACTGATTTCTATCATCGTTTATTTTGTATAATATTCATCACGTCAAAGTTGACGAAGTGTATAATGTTATATGTACGTATAATAGCGGATAATAATACATCATTGTTATGAAAATAGACTCGAATATATGTTTTAGAACTAAAGTAGGCACTGGGCATACCATATTCGCTGTACACCACCACTCTTCATACGCATACAGCACTATTAATCATTTCTTCTATTTTATTATTTTTGTAACAGTCACGATCCTCAGGTAGTGATGGTGAATACCGTTATTTTAACTGGGTACTCAATAACTGTTATTTGAGATTTTTATCTGATTATATCGATGATATTAACTGAGATTTTGCTGTTGTCTGATTCTGATTATATCGATGATATAACTGAAATTTTAGTGTAGGTTCCTACTGATGATTGCCCGTTGAATTGCGAAAAGTCAGTTACCAATCACCAAGTAACCGGTTAAAATAATGGTTTTGACCATCACTGATTTCCAGTAATGACGACACATTCGAGAATAACATTCAAAGTAGTATTTAAAAGTTGAAATTACACTATTATGCTCATATACTAGAAATTGCGTTATTCCTTGAATTTTTGCAATGTTATCATAGCTTGATGACTAGGTTACGAAATCAATTTGCAACGAACACCATCCGTAATACTTTTGTCAGCATTTTGAGGCAAAATCTAGTCCAGCGGGCCGCCTGTCCGCGTTTCGCAATGATTATTTTTAAATTTTTGAAACAAAACAAGCGATATTGCATATTAAACGAGTGTATGCAATTTGCAATCCTCGGCATTTTTAATACCAATAATGAACTCATTGCATTTGTATAAATAGGGTCATTGCTGTCTTATTGTCATGTTGTATAAATATGCAATGTAAAATTCATTGAGTGCATCAAGTGCTTATATTTTTACATCGATCAGTTGCATGTCTATGAGTAGGAAAGCGCGCAGGTATTTTCATACAGATATTTTTTCATATATTTTTTATAGCAGTTTTTTTAGATTTCAAAATATTGTATGTGTACAGGGTGTCTCACAGCTAGTAGCAAAAACTTTACAGGTGGATTCCTGCCTTGATAATGAGTCGAAAAATTTCAAGCAACCACGACCTAATTAACATCAATAGTTATGGAGATATGCAATATTAAAATTTGCACTTTTTTCAATATTTCAGTATGAAAATGAATGAATTTTTAATAATCGATATAAGTTACTGTAATGATAGTTCAACTTTTTGCAAAAAATAAGTCAGAAATGTTTAGAAAGAAAATGTAAACTTTGATATTGCATATCTCTATAACTATTGATGTTAGGTCATGGTTGCTTCAACATTTTTGACTCAATATCAAGGCAGGAATCCACATGTAAAGTTTTTACTACCACCTATGAGACACCCTGTATAACTCCTATGCGATGTATCGTAACTAGGGCATACTTTACCTGGTTTTGGTAAACTGGTTTTCCCTAAAATGTTGCTAAATTCCATTTCCGCAATTATGCGTAAATATATTTCTAATCACAGTTTATTTTTGATTAAAACATTGTATTTTTTTGTTTTAAATCTAATTTTATAATTATATTTTTGCACTGCGATATTATGACGATATTTGCAGCGAGCAGGATCGGAGAGAGTTTGTCAGTGGTTTGTTTATCTAGAAATTCTTAGAATTCTTCTTGAGCCATTGACAACATAACCCACCATTTAGCAATGGCAAGAGAAATGGAGAAACAGTTGAAGGAAATATTTATAATTGGCATTTAATTATCTTATATAAAAGCTAGCTGTAACCCGTCAAAAATTACATAAAAAATGTAACGCACTTTTACATGTCGGTTCCTGAAGACTAAGGCCCGGTTGTTTCAAGTTCGATCAAAGTAAGCGGTCGATAAAAGCATAGATTTTTACGAAAACGGATCGTCTGATTGGTGGAGAACGTAAAATTTCAGTTTAAACTCTACGCTTACTTTGATCGAATTTGAAACAACCGGGCCTTAGGCCGTGTTATATCAAGTTGGATTAAAGTAAAAGTGCGTTAAAAACATAGATTTTTACGGAAACGGTTGTTTCAAATACAAAAATCTATGCCTTAATATATCAATCAATATATATATATAAAGAAACCCGTGTTTCCCTGCCCGCCAAGTTTTCTCTACAAGCTGCCATAACCACCCACCGGTGGTTATGGTGGTGGATAAGCCTTGGTGTCACATCGAAAATATGCGAGTTTGGTGGGGGCGGCTGTGCGTGGGTGGGAGTGGGTGACGAAAATGTGCTTTCTAGCACATTGTTTTGTTATGGGAAGGCCGCAAATGCTTCAGATTGCTTCAAAATAAGCGCGCCGACTGTGTTGGTGAGTCTAGAAGGTTCCGGAAAAACCTGCTCTAGAAATTTCTGAAAGGAGAAGGTTCTAGAAAATTTCCGAAAGTTCTATAAGGTTCTAAACTGAGTGGCGGAATGTGTCGGTGTGTCTAGAAGGTTTCTGTACATTCAATAAATTTCTTGAAAGTTCTGAAAGGAGAATGTTCTAGAAGGTTCGCGAAAGTTCTATGACGATCCAAACAGTGTACTAAAAATCTACGCATGCGAAGCCGCGCGGGCACAGCTAGTTAGGTATACGTAAGGTAATGCACTAAAGTTTATTGAATACACTTAGGCCCGGTTGTTTCAAGTTCGATCAAAGTAAGCGATCGATCAAAGCATAGATTTTTACGAAAACGGATCGTCTGATTGGTGGAGAACCTAAAAATCTATCCTTTAAAAGAACGCTTACTTTAATCCAACTTGAAACAACCGGCCCTTACAGGCGAAATGGTTTAATCGCATATTGCTTGTTGCTCGTTCAACGACCAATGACGGAAAATATTAGAATTTATAATATTGCGCCGCGACATCTCTGTAGGTACTCAACGATAATCTTATATTACTTTGCATAGGTACCGACTGTCACCGTGGAAAGGGTAATAATGCCTCTTAATTCTCCATACCTACCTTTAACTAGTCATCGTATGTCATTCTGAGGACACCTTTTGTTTAAAATTCTATACTTTTATGTGCCTGAGTACCTAACTATTAATGACTTCGTAACTCATTTTCTATAGATACTTCAAGGTCTGACGCGACCTTTACACTACGTACACATAAATCACAACATTACTAATTTTCTAAAGCAGGCGCGTGCAGTGGGAACAAGAAGCATGACTTTTATTTAACCGTATATTTGAGAAAAAAATATCGAAATTACATATTTATCTGACAGAATATCATGAAATATTAAAATTTGAATAATATGTTAATTATTGTGATTTGAATATTACGAGATATATCTCTTATTTCGGTTTCTTTTCAAAATATATGCTTAGGAAAAAGTCATGCTTCTTGTTCCCACTGCACGCCCCTGGTCTAAAGGTACATCCATACCAGGGGTGTGCACTCATTATTTATTTATTTATTTCAACGGTTTTACTCCATATTACAATAATATAGATATTATATCTAGATAACGTAGTGTATATTACTTGTATAAGTATATACATATGCACGCGTATACATGTATATAATATACATACATATTCATAAATATACATAATATACGTATTCACACATACACTTGCATATACATACTTACACATTACATATACATACAAAAATATGCTTATAAGGTATATATATTTATATATTTATTACATATATATATGTTAATAGCAGGGTTAATGCAGAAATATAACATATATTCGCATAAATATATATTTTTTGATTAACTCGCCTTTTAAAATAATTATTATTTGTAAAAATATTTTTACAAATATATTGTCTTCATTGAATTAATATTTATTGTTTTATTTATTCTTCTATAATTTATTATATTGCCTATTGAATCGCCTATTATAAAAAATGACTATTTTTAAATTTAATTTCATTGAATTACTGTTATTGTTTTATTGTCTCCTCAATTCTACATTTATATTGTTCTTGATTATGTTTCTAAATAATTTGTGTTCACATTAGTATTTTTCTATTATATTATTATTATTTTTATTACTATTATTATTATTGTTAGTATTGTTATTATTAGTATTATTATTATTAGTATTATATATAATTTCTATTGTCTATTGTTTATCAACTTTGTACAAATTATAAAGTAAAATGATGGTACCTAGATCCAGACACAAATTAATAAATGGGCCTAAAATTACTAAAACAAAGCACTGTAAAAGTCCCCTATATACAGCTATTAAATACTTCAATCTATTACTCACCAAAGTAAAAATTGTAACCGAAGTAAACAAGTCAACTAAAAACAAAATAAAAAAATGGATAATCGAAACACAAGAACATCTGATATTCTTATAAATGTATATTGTAATCATCATACAACTATCATTCGAGTCACTATTTTGAAAGCTAGTTATTAATATTAGTCACTAGTTACTAATTTATATAGTCTTTATTGAGTTTTAGTCGTGTGTAAATCATTACACAAGTCTAACTTCTCATCTCCCGAACCTATGCACAGGTATATGTATATACATTTATAGGATTTAATATACTCATAATGTAAGTAATACATATTATATATTGTACATTTTCTTTTGGGATTTTATAAATAAATAAAAAACATAATAAACTCAAAAATGGATACATGAACAAATCATTATAATTAAATTTACAATTAAAAAATTGACAGCCGAGCCAAGCCGAGCGGCACAGACCGTGCCATCTGCGTCCAAACCTTCTCACATGGCTCGAGACAGCGAATCGACTCGAGCTGACTGCCGGAAACGCAACCCGAGTTGACTCGCTGCCAGTATGACTCGAGTTGACTCGCTGGCAGTATAACTCGAGTTACTCGAGTAAATTAACTCGAGTCGCCTATCGCTAACACTGGATACTATTATAACTACAAGGCACAAAATTATAACATTAAAAAAAATTTTTTTGAAAAAATCACGCTTATATTTATTTATATGTACATATTTATTTATATATTTATATATGTATGTATATATTATGTGTATGTATATATTTTATATATGTATGTATATATTTATTTATATATACTAAAAAGTAAAAAAAAAAAAATTCTGACAAAAATTTCACGAGCACTAGTAGATTAATTTTAAAAACTAAATATTAGTTTTTAAAATTACTAAATAATAAAAAATGTTATTATTAGGCATTTTAAAAACTAAATATTAGTTTTTAAAATTACTTACTAATAAAAGACTGATATTTATAAAAGAAATGTTTGAAAAAAATTCAACACATTTTTTTATTTTTTGCAGGGTTGACACTGAGCTGGTCTTCAAGTCAATAAAATAAATACCAAAATATACACATTTCTAAAATGGCTGCCCCCGATATGCCGTGGGACTACAAGTCCTGCTTTGAGAAAGATCCATCGTTGAAGGAATCAGACATCGAAGAACTGAGGAAATGGGTTGAGAGCTCGGACTCCAGCAGCGTCATACCAAAGGACATGACCGACCAGATGCTGCTGTGCTTCCACTGCGCCTGCAACTTGATCATGGAAGACACCAAAAAGTGCATCAAGACATATTACTCCACAAGAGACAAGGCTCCGGAACACTTTGACGACAGGGATGTGAATCTTCCGATCATGGTGGAAAGTAGTCAGGCCATGTAAGTTGCAAGTCTTATAGTATTGGGCTGAAGAATTCCCAATATTTTTTGAGTATGTTTAAATTTTTAAGTACACTATTTCAGGATTTTGTCCCCGAAGGGATCATTATTAATTAAGAAAAATTACAGATGTCTCACAGAGACTAAGCTATTCACATGGAAAAGTATGCATGCAAGGGGTCCCTACTCACTATAAGCCACATGGGTTCTTGTGTTCTCTATTATAGTCCATATTCTCACATGAGATTTCTGTCTTTAGACAATCTCTGAGAAAGGGGTTATGTTCTCATGGAAGAAGATTTTGGCTTTCATAATCCACCATGGATATACCAAGTCTCGGAGAATCAAGCAGTGCCACTTGCTTCGCACTTCACGCTTGTTGTATGTCAAATTCTTTTGACCCTCCAATTTGTCCGTTGAATGAATTGAATCAATGCATTTTAGTCCGCGTGATTTGAAATTTTATTCAAATTTGACGAAATTTAAAAAAAAAACGATTTTTTTCGCAAGTGAAAATAACAAATATATCAATATAGGGTACTTTAGTAATAGAAATGTCGTGATCTTTGTATTAGCATAATAAATATTGCGTTTTCAAAATGATTTCTTTAGATAAATTTAACAAAATTAATGTTTTTTTCAAAAAATTCACGATTTTTGGCGAATAAACAATCGCATCGCGATTTTTTTGCACCTTAAATTTCGAATTAACGGGGTTCCGTATAATTCAAAATTTTTTTTGGGTCCCTTGAATTTCGAATTAACGAGGTTCTACTGTATAGATTGTATCAACGCAATGCATTCATGTACGAGTAGACATGTAGGTACTGCACAGTGATAGGCGTGCACGGTGCACGTGATTTAGCAAAGATTTGATTACAATTATTTGACTTTCTGCCTACAATATTATATAACTATTCCTCAAGAAGTGTTACAGTATACATATGAGGAACAACTTTTTAGAAAGAATATCGACAATATCTGCGAACATCAATTTTTGGCAATCACAAAAAAAAAAATATTCATCCTAATTTGCTTAATACGCTAATAACATATGTTATTGAAATAAGAAAGCTTTGTGAGTAGTATTTTGAAACAGTTTTTATTGAAAAATACGAAATTTTCTTTAAAAAAGCCTTTTTCGTAATGAACCCTGTCATTTTTTGTTTCTCACATTTTGTGGACACAAGGATATTGTTTTTACGTACTTATAGTACTTAGGTACTTGTCGTTGGTAATAACAGCACTGCCTGTCAATTTATGTAATTCCATGTTGTTTTGCTTGATCCAACATCAGGGTCAGTTGGATTCATTCAGGTAGGTACTACCATATTACAGCGTGCAATGTTTGATACAATCTTATCAAAATAAACATTATTTTCAGAGAGTTCTCCGTGTTGCCAGAGAAGTCTGATGAAGGATACCCAATAATATATCATGGACTATCAGAAGGCACTCCAGAGAAATACATCTTCAATCCCAGTGTCAAAATGCTCTTAATGACAATAGGTAAATAATTATTTTATCCAAATATGTATTCAGTCTTAATATTAGGTCCTTACATATGAAATTGACGTTTAGTATGGGAGGAACATAAAGCCGATTTTTTTTATTATAATATATTTATTTAATCAAAGTATGTACCATTGCTATCTATGCACTTTTGCCATCTCATAGGTAGTTCATCGATCCCTTTACTTAAAAAACCATTCGGACGGGAATCGATAAAATCTTTGAAGGCGGTTTGGACTGCCCCATCGGAGTTGAATTTTTTCCTTTGCAAGAAGTTATCCAAATTTCGAAAAAAATGGTAATCTATTGGGGCAAGGTCCGGAGAGTACGGTGGATGTCTTAGACATTCCAATTGAAGCTCCTCTAATTTGGTAGCCGTCTGTTGTGCAGTGTGTGGTCTAGCGTTATCATGAAGCAGCAGTGGCCTAGAGCGATTAACCAGCCTCGGTTGTTTAGCAGCTAGCTTTTCCATCATGGTTTGCAGTTGCTGACAATAGACATCTGCCGTAATCGTCTGGCCAGATTTAAGAAAGCTGTAGTGAACGACACCAGCACTAGTCCACCAAACGCTCACAAGTAACTTTTTTGGAGTCAATTTTCGCTTGGGGCATGGTTTGGCTGGTTCGGCAGGGTTCAGCCATTGCGATGAGCGCTTCCGATTATCGTACAGGATCCACTTTTCATCACAGGTAATGATTCGATTTAAAATCCCTTCATTATTGTGCCGGTTGAGTAATGCAACGCAGCAGTCAACGCGCGTTTGTTGATTTGCTTCACTCAATTCGTGAGGTACCCACCTTTCAAGCTTTTTCACCTTACCAATTTGCTTCAAGTGGATTAAAACAGTTTTATCACTAACACCGCAGCCTGCAGCTAACTCGGATGTGGTTTGCGATGGATCCGCTTCCACAATAGCCTTCAATTCTTCATTATCAACTTTGGTCTCCGGCCGTCCACGGGGCTTGTTCTGCAGGTCGAAATTTCCAGAACGAAAACGTTGGAACCAAAAACGCACTGTGTTTTCTTTTGCGGCACCGTCGCCATGCACATCATTAATCCTTCGAGCCGTTTCTGCAGCACTGGTGCTACGGTGGAACTCGTACTCGTAAATAACGCGATATTTCAAGTTTTTCATTTTGTAAACTGAGTGACGCAAAGAAAAAAACAATTGAGGAAAAAACAAATGAATTATAATTTTCAAAACACAAATACATGAGTAAATAGCTGTATAAATTTGGATTTGGAATTTCTAACCAAAGAGAAGATATTTGAGATCAAATTTGCCAGTACGGCAAAACGTGAATTTCATATGTAAGGACCTAATATATAATTTTGCAAAGGAACGTGATTATTTATTATTCAACTGGCTTTATGTTATATTTTATTTTATTTAGTTTAGCTCAAACACAGGCATGACACACAAATACATTTTATGCATGATGGTGTAACATAATGTCATCTTAATAATATCATATGTTACATTATTATATGTGTTACGAAAGGTATAATCATACAAGGAAGTTTTATCTGTTGCATCTTTCTTTTTGCGTAATATATAATTTTATAAACACCATTGTATCCTGAATTCAAATAATTAATATAAAAATTAAAATCATGTTTATTTTCAATTGCCCATATCTATATTTAAACCTAGAGCCTGTGTTTAATAAGTTAAAGTTACTTTTGAATTAATATACTTACTTACATATTATAATTGACTCTTTGATAACTCCTTATACATATTTTATAAACATGTATGTATTACTTATTATATATTATAATTACTTATTAAATTAGTGATCCTTTGCGACTGCATTCAAAGCATTTTTTTCGATTTTTGAATTTCACTGGCTTTCTTTTATATCCCTCATTTATACTCTGTATTGCTTAGCTATCAAAGATTCCCTAATTTTTGGAATTTTTCTGTAAATTTCCTGATTTACCACATTTAATTTTCTCTGACAGTTCTGAAAATTCTCCTAAGGATCCTTTTTTCAAACAAATTTAGGCACGTTTCTAGTGTTGTTATAGACTCATTCATTGTTAGACTCCACATTATCAACACATAGATATCAGGTGATCTTTTCAGAATTTTATACAGCATTATCTAAATTTTACATAGAAAAATCTTGGCAATTAATAAAGATCTACTCTAAAGAGGGTTTGCTTCATATTATCTTATACATATTTATATGCATGTGTATATAATATGTATTAAAAATTTAATTTTCATGTGTTCAATAAACTCCGATTTATTTTCATCTGGGTGTCCGGTAAACACTCAAATAAAATGAAAGAAAATATAATTAATCAATAAGCATTGCACTCATTTAAAAATATACATAACTGGGTAATTTGCATATGAATATTCATCCAGCATAAAAATACTCTTTGTTGAATGATAGCAGATAAGTTATTTCCGTACTGATTACTTTTAGGCATGTTACTAACTATTGTATTTGCAAACATTAATCATATTATCTCAATCAGATTATTTTCAAAAATGTCAGACAGACGAATGCTTTTTGTTGCCTATTGTAACATGCACCACTTATATCATCATAATTATATACACATTTTAACATAAATGTCTATATAGGATTTATTTTGGGGATAACATTGCATTTGAACATATTATTTGTCCTTAATTAATTGGTATAATTAATGTTGTAAAGCAATGTTATGAAATTTATATTTTTCAGCTGAAAACAGCATAAATTTGTATGTTTTGTACAAATGAATTTATCATCCTTACACATATTATATTTTAATTTTTTATATTTCTATGCGAGATGTGAACTAAAAATAGTAGATTGATTGACTATTATGTATAACTTGAACACTACCTTGAATATAAAATGCAGTGAGAAAACTAGTGTGGAAGATATGATATGTTTATTAATTATTGAATATTTTAATCTCCATTATATGTTGTTATGGTTTATTTATACACAGATAGATGTTTATACGAGCATGGACCAGTCAAAGGAATACTTTTCTTATTTGATATGAGGAGAGTAAAGCTGGGACACTTGACAAGAGTCAATTTGAGGTACATGTATAGCATATATGTATTATTTAAAATCTATAAAAAAGATTTGAAATGAAATCAAGACCAGTGAAAATATTCCTGTGGATTTGCTGGTTTTAATGGTTTTAAAACACAGTTACTAATTTTTTCGCATTTTAAATGGATCAAAACAACAGTCAAGAAGAAAGTGATTTAAGACATTTTTAATATGTTTGGGATAAAATAGTTTCAGTCAAATGTGGCGTTGGTATTTAAAAAAATATATTTTAACATTTTTCCATATGATTTCACCATGTGAGTAAATATAAACATGAAATTTACATATATAAGTACATATATAGATATTTTACTTTAATTAAATAACTTTTTTAATGGTACTTATATTAAAATAGTAAATTCGAAGAGAATCAAATTGTTAATTTAAACAAACCACTTTGTATTTAGCATGTCACCAGATTTTGATTCTAGTGTGTCTTTGTTAGCACAAATGTACAATATTCTAGCGATGATTCAATGATTTTTAAATTGATTAACATCAATCAGGAACGTGCAGTGAGAACATTGAAGCATGACATTTACATAAACATATATTTTGAAAAAAAATATGAATTAAATATTTACCTGACATATGTACTATGTATATCGAGGATAGAAAGCCAAAAGGGTGTTAGTGTTTATTTCAAACTTTACAGGAGAGCAAAAGAAAGTTCTGTCAATCTGATTTTGTCAATGTTTCTTTTACTATCAAACGATTTCCATATTTGATAATCCATAACACATATGAAAATCGTTTAATTATAAAAGAAAATTGATAAAATCAAATCGACAAAACATTATTTTGCTCTCTCGTAAAGTTCGAAATAATCATTAACGCCCTTTTGGCTTTCTAACCCTCAATATGTATTATGGTAAATTAAAATGTGAATAAAATAATGTGATAGGAATATTGTGAGATATATGTTTTATTTTAATTGTTTTTCAAAATACCTATATTGTCTTCAATGTTCCCACTGCATGCCCCTGACATGAATGTATTCAACAGTTGACATAAACTCATTTTCTGGTTCGAGTTTTCGGGAATATACTGTCTTCTATACCTATATGATCTTTCTGGCTGATATTTAGATCCCATCACAAGATCCATAGCTCATAGCTGATTATATAATAATTAAAACATTATGTCTAACATTAATAATAATCCCATTGTCTTTTTAAAGACAAAATTGCATCTAATAACTAAAATATTAAGTGTGTATTTTTTAAAATTAAAGTAACTTAATAAATTTATTTTGTCCTACAGCTCTTTGGCTAAATTCTTTACCTATATACAAGAGGGCATGCCAGTGAGGATAAAGAAAATATTGATCATGAACACCGTGCCATTCTTTGACAAAGTGATGATGTTGATGAAACCATTTATGAAGAAGGAACTGGTATCACTGGTAAAAAGCACCTTCCATCATTGTTTATTTTTTCTAATTGTTATCAAGTGTTTTCTGATACGGGTTTTATTAATGCATAGTCAATGTATGGAGTGAAGTGCATTATCTGAACAAACATAGATTATAAAGCTGGCGAGTTTTTAGGTACATACTAGGTAGGTGTCCTGGGAGAGAGGTAACAAAGTGGTTTCTCTTTTGTCTTCCTCGTCGCAGTATTACAACAGGTTAGATAAATGAGTTATCATCACATGCAAAATTTTGATGTGATGATAACTCATTCCTGCTGAAGTCACCCTTCTCCACTTTTATTTGTACTGACAGGTACTGCTGATCTCTCTCAACCTGATTCCTCATATGCATGTCTGGTTTGAGAGAAAAAATATATTTTCTGTAAAATTCCCTGGGCTATTCTGCCATGTGTCTCTCTAGACAATGTTTCAGATTCTGTTAACCTGTAATCAGGTCTGATGTTGATGATGTACATTTTTTTAAACATTTTCCTTGTAGAACATAGACCAAAATAAACAGATTGACCAAAGAGAATTTGGTTCAAAATATTCTAAGGATTTTCAGATTTTGCAAAATTTTTGGAAGAACTTCAAAGTCGGTTCCAAAGCGCTGCCATCTTCTGTTTCTTGTATGTCCCCAAAATGTCTTCATAACATCTTTGTTACTGTTTATCTCATGTCAGGGGAACCTTAATAGTCATTCCTCTGGCATTCTTTAACATGTCCAAGACACCTCAGTTGTGATTTATCTTTATATTGAAGTAGTGACTGCTTTCTCCCTCATCGTAGTACTTCTCATTCGGTCTATCAATGACACCTCTGCTACTCCCCTAATCTATATTTTGTGACATGCTTATATATTAAAATGGGCCTGTACACAGCTGCACCTGTCAATTGCTGTACTGTCATAAATATGACAGATAACATCAATATTGTACCTTAAAAATTTTAATACAACAATACAATGTTAAAGATTTATTATAAAGAAATAACTCCTTTTTGTCTATTTTGTATCCTTAGGCTAAAAAAGTATTGTTACAAATGAGTAAGGCCCAAATACAGAGTCAATACTTAACGTTTTAAAGGTTAAAATACAATTTTATTTTCAGTGAAAATTACGCTTTAAAACTTAACGCATACTTTAACCTTTAAATCATTTAAGTGTTTACTCTGTATTCAGGCCTATTTATACAAAACTACATGCAAGTTCTTTTATTTTGACAGTTGAATCTTTTCACTCCGAATGCGGATATGGAGGCTTTCTACAAAGATGTCCTTCCTAAGAAGTGCCTCCCTCCACACTACGGTGGTGATCTACCGGACATTGCAACACTGAACAAAAAAAATTTGGAAAAGTTGGCAGCCCTCAAGCCGTTCTTTGAAGCTGAAGAAAAGCACAGATATATTTATTCAAAGAAATCTAAAAAGAAAGGAAAACTTGATAGGGGCTTCCAAGATCTCAGTATTGATTAGTAAAGTAATTTTAAATATATTTTTGTACTTTTTTGAAATAAATAAAATAACAAATATTTAAGTGTTATTTTTTACTTTTTATTGGTAAAATGTAGGTAATTCTTGTATATTTTTAAGTAAAAACCATTTAGTTATCTAAAAAAGTATACATAATGTGGTGAAAAGATATTGTATTGTTTGTATTCTTGGATTGAGTATGGCTCTGATATTATCCATTGACTCCCACCCAACTGCACACAACTTAAATATTAATCTTCCGGAATAAAGTTATATTTATTTATTTAACCTCAACTACACAGGTCTTGTGAAGAGCTCAAACGAAACAAGAGTTCTTTCAAACAAGAAAACTTTTCTGTACATTTGTAGATCTGCAAAAGGCTTATGATAGAGTTATAAGAGGAAGGTTATGGAAGGTACTCTCTGGTTACAAGGTGAACAGTAAACTTGTACACGCAGTTGCATTCCTTTACGAGGGGAGTACTGCATGCATAAGAATCAATGGATCATTCACACCATCGTTTGATATAACAAAAGGTGTCAACAGGGTTGCGTAATGTCTCCATGGCTGTTCAACTTGTATATGGATAATTATGTGAAAGAACTGGAATGTATGAATCTAGGAGCGAAAATGAGTAATTTGATTGTAAGCTGTTTACTGTACGCGGATAATGCAGTATTAATGGCAAATAGCGAACAAGACTTACAAAGTCTAGTAAGCAGGATGTATGATGTATGCAAGGAAAGTGACCTTATTATGAAAGTAAAAAATCTTATTCCAAAAAGAATGTAAAAAAAAGTTATGGTATTCGAGAAGGAGGAAAGTAAGACAACGTGTGAGATACCAGTAGGCAATGAATGTTTGGAACGAGTAGATGAGTTTGTGTACTTGGGAGTATGTTCGATAGAAGAGGGAATGTTGAGAAAGATATAGAGAGGAGAGTGACTGCCGGGAATAGGGTGAACGGTGCTTTGAATGCAATAATTTCTAATAGAAATACGTCTACCGAGGCAAAACTAGCGGTACGTAATGGAGTTCTGGTACCGATACTAATGTATGGAAGTGAAGCCTGGAGCTGGCAGAAGAGGAACGAAAGTAGATTGAATGCAGTGGAGATGAGATCCTTTAGACGTATGTGTGGCAAATCCATGTATGATAGAGTAAAGAATAGAGGTATTAGGAATGAATGTATTGCTTGCCCAACGTAACTTGGCATGCGGCGAATTTTGAACTAAAACCCGCCCCGCCCGCACCCGGCGGTAACCCCTCTCCCTGTCATTCAGTTCATTCTCGTCTTTGAGCGCGAGCTGTGTCATCTTGATTATCAATATACACTGAATTATTATGTCCAAAACATCCTAAACAGTCCGGGATGGTGCAAGAACAATTGCCAATGAAGTATTAAAGTTTTACGAAGCTGAAAAAGCGAATAATGGACCGATATTACCGTCTGACAGTTTGACAGATAGAACGGCCGCCGTTACTGCAAGGTTTCTTTAGTGCTGCCCGACCAAATTTCTGTATTTAATAAGACACCGGTCACCGGATATTCTGTACATTATGTATTGTGTAATAAATTTACACCCTGACAACTTCTGTTACGCGACAGCGACGCCCTCCCTCACATGTCAAGTTATAGTGGTATGTCTATAAAGCTGATCGTAGCATAATACATAAAATAAAAATAGGGTCGCTCAGGTGGTTTGGGCATGTTGAGCGAATGAGTGAGGAAAGAATGGTAAGAAAGATATATAATGCAAGTGTTGACGGCGTCAAAAAGAGAGGGCGACCACGGAAGACGTGGCATGACCAGATTAACCAGATACTGGAAAATGGTCCTGTTAGAAGCCTGAACAACCGTCGAGCTTGCATGCGAAGATGTATGAATGTAGATGAAGCGAAAGTTGTATGTCAGGACAGAAGAGTATGGCGCTCTATCCTCTCTGCCTACCCCCATGGGGAAACGGCGTGATGGTAAGTAAGTTAGTTAGTTACATTATATAGATAAATTTAATATAAACAAAGTATAACATGTCATGTTTCTTAATCATTGAACAGTTATTGTAAAGAAAATTAAAATATTATTAACTGCAAGGCGCTTCCTCATTGAGCGACGCGGGTGGCGCTGATCCGCTTTCTCGGAAACATGTGGCGGCGGTTTGAGCGCCCGCTGCTGGCGGGCCTGCCGCAGGCAGGAGCCCGGGCAACGCAAGTTGCTTCCCTCACTGCGGCCGGAACTGGACAAAAGGCGTGCTTGGGTACACAGCCCCAATCTCCTGTGTACGCGGGAAAGGAGGGTAACCTCCCCGCGCTGGCACCCCTACCGACCCCTTGCGGTGCAGGGTGGCCTGTGGTGCCGCGTGAAATTAAAAATCAACTAAACATATTTTAAAATAAAACTTATTTTCTAATTTAAAAAGGACGCGATGCGGAAGTCACATGCAGGTCGCGGAAACATCAAAAGTGACATAACCGCGGTTATTTGTGCCGGTCCGATATATGCGTTCTTTCTCGAAATTCCGTGCATAAGTTCTCGGAGGCACACATGTGTGCGACCTTTTTTTCTGAACCGGAAAAACAAGATGTGGAATAATAACACATTCCTAGTTTTGCCAGCTTATTTGATAATTATATTTTAGTCCGTAGAATAAGTTATAATAATTATATGCTTGTTTTAGAGTAAGATTTTATATTGTGAATATTATTTTGTAACTTTAGTTATTTTGTAAATTATATAATAATAACGCAAGCAGATTACGCGCCAAGATTTTCGCGCCAAGTTTTCGGTTCGTTTGTTTAACGCTGAGCAGGGTTGTGAGGGGGCGCGGGGAGAGGCTTCCCGCACAGGGAAGAAAGAGATATATCGGGTGCAAGCAGCCGCCCGAGGGTTGTCCGTCCTAATCTCTAGGCGAGTGCTGGTCCCGATTCTAGGTGCCACCTGTTTGGGTGGCCGATATTTTTTTTCCCGCGTCTGTCGTGACACCATCAGCAGCAGAGGAAGAAGTCGGAGAGATCATGGTCACCGCGCCTCGGTGGTGGCCGGTTCTACAGCGAGAAGCTCCAGAGGGAGGCCAGACCCTCCCGATGACGTGGATCCAGTGACGGCGCGGATGCAGCGGCGCGGTGGGACAGTGCGCGTGCCCTGGAACGAGAACCGCGGCAGCCAGATGGCCCCATCCGACCGCGAAACCGCAGAGCCAGCAGCGGACGCGTGGGCGCGAGCGACTCGCCACCCGCGGCCTCCAGGAGTGAATACGACGTGTGTTTGTGAACTGTATGTTTTTTTTTGTAGTGATAAGTGACAAAGACACGATAAACTGATGTAAATTCGGACTGCTTGCGTTTAGGCTATGGTAAGTTTTAGGTTAGTGATAATTTTTTTAGTGTATAAGCATTAATTGAGAATTTTGTTTGCGTTTTTGTAAATAAATTGTGTAAATATTTAAATGATTCGTGGCAATGATTTTAAATATCCTGCTCCCTTCCTTGACAACGCATTTTAGTTGGTATATGGGGACGCGCAGCGTTGCGCGGAATCACGCAAGATTGATTCCCGTCTTATCAACATCATCATACATGCACTAAAATCAACCACTGTATGAAAAATATGTTTCAAGGTGTATGGCCAGCTTTAGAGATAAGTGGCTGCATTTAGGGGCATTTTCTTTACAAATTTGCCTGGCTGTAAAATAAATGCTCGAACGACATACATTGTTAATATTTTTCAGTAATCGTTTGACATTTCTCGC
>JADDOH010002897.1:0-33018 GCA_016648135.1 Agrypnia vestita
TTCCTCTCCATCTTCCTCTTTCCTGACATGTATTCCTCCAATCCCTGGCTCATAGTACTCTTAAATATTGCATTAGTACTCATTAAGTGGAGTAGTGTATATATTAGGTAAGACTGTGTTTATCGCAATAATAATAATTTCGTTGCTTGTCTGTCTGTTTTTTTTTCTATACAAATGCTCACCGTTTGACAGGTCTTACCCAAATTTTGCGTATTTATTTTAAATTAAAAGTACGTTATTTTTGATGGGTTACAGCTAGTATTATACTAAGCCTAAGTCACTGGCGTGCAGCGCATACAAGTAAAAAATTTGTGCATTAGTAAAAATTCTGGGAAACAAATGTTAATTTAATAATCGTTATCTTAATGAAGAGTTGAATTGAACATTTTATACGCAATATAAAAATATTTATTTACGATGACATTGGCATCGGATAACAAAAAATGTTTTATTTATTTTCGTGAAAAGAAACGTATATTTGAAATAATTCTTATTCCCGATTTAATTATACAGGGTGTCCCGTGTCTCGACGTGAAGCCGAAATTGGGTGATTGGCCATTTCATAATAGTTATCAGAAAAATATTTAAAAAAAATAAAAATAAAAAGTTAAAACTGGGCAAAGTAGTGATTTTGAATACTTGGTTTGGTAAAAAAGTGACATTTTGTTCCAAGCTGGAGCAGTTGGCTTTGAATTTTGGACAAAAGTTAACAGAAGCATTATTCAGGATTACATAATAATAAAATAAAAATTAAGAAAAATAATGATTTGTGAACAGAAGGGAAAAGACCGTCACAGGGTGTAGATTTTTTTAAATGCTTATAATTATTAAAACACATGACTTAGATTTTTAAAAATATTTTTCTGATAACTATTATGACTTGGCCGATTTCGGCTTGACGTCGATATACGGGACACCCTGTATATAAATCGTCTTCGAAATGTATTGAAAATTTTTGCCGTATTATATATAAAATATTATTTTAATTATAAATTCTTTTTTATAGTGCAGTTACTTTTTTACAGTGAAGTTATTTTTGTGGATTAAAGCTACTCAGAATAGTTCATTAATGCGGTTTAAAAAATTTCAAATATGCGTAAATATTTTTTTTATATATAATACTTAGTCGGTCACAGCAAAACCTAAGTTTACACCTACTGCACGCCACTGGCCTTAGTTCAGAAATTACCGGATGATTAAAGTTTTCCAATACTTTTCTGAACCATTTTTTCAAATCTTTCATGAAAAAATTGCGACCAGAGCTCTTCAAATTATTATTGGTGAACTTTACCAAGAATCTTTTCATCGCAATCTAATCATTATTTCGTTCATTTCCCCGCCAAGAGTACCGCCGCTCCCCTCCCCTCCCCCTCGTCGCTACCCATCCGTCAAATGTAATTACGCCCGGGCAATGCATACCGATGGCTACAGGGTGCCCACGGCCGCCGCACAGGGTGACCTCGCGGCTGGGGTAGGAAGATTTTGAAATTAGATTTAATTAAATTTTGCAGCGGATCACGTGAGGGGCATTGTGATACGGATGTGGAAATTATTATCCATCTTAGGTTATGATAAGAAAATGTAATTTTTTTTTAAACTTATACATTTTTTTTTTGCGCAACAAAATGTGCGCGCATCGTTTTCACACTGTGAAGTTTGCCGTCAAAAAAGTATGTATATTTCATATATTTTTCATGTTTGTTGCGTAATTTTCAAAAATATATTCACCTGAAATTAGTGTTCCAGTAACATAAATAATATATTGTCGAAGATCTTGAATCAAGTACCAATCACAAAGATACCCCATACAAAAGCCAACGATTGATTGGTTATTTGAAATTAAAGTTAGAACTCTTTTGACAAATTAAGATTAAGGATTTGTAATCGAAATGGTAAAAATTGGTTTCTTGTTTTCACAGTTTTCTGTTTTTCGTGTTTGATGTGAGTATTTTTGTTTGCCTACGTTCAGCTGCGTTTGATAGAATATCATCAGTTTGGTATCGTCCACTGCTAAAACCTTGTAATTACTTTGAGATTTTTGTCATCCGCTTTTTAATACCTAATATAGACGTCACCGTTAATTGCAAAACTTCAAAAGAAGTTGCTATGGTTGTGGTAATGCATATTTTTATAGTTTTTGCTAGAATATTGTTTTAAAATGTTTTTTTTTATGCATTGCCAAAGAAATATTATCTTCTAACGCGCGTACGTACGTAACCGCAACCATTTTTTTTTATTCTCGTATATTATTTTACGCTTCAAAAGGCCAAGAGACCCAATTACAGAAGCGAAAAAAATTACAAAACACTCAACCTTGAGTAAATCACATAAATTAATTGTGACCTCACCGGAAATCGAACCCGGAACCCTCGGTATGGGAAGCCAGTATCATGCCCACTGCACTACGAGGGAGTCTGAGTTTTTGCTTGAATATTGTTTAAATAAGTGTTTTTATGTATACCAAAGGAATATAACTTCTAACGTGAGTAGGTAAGTAACCGCAACCACTTTTTTTTAATGTCGTATAATTTTTGCTTAAATATTGTTTTTTTACGTACACCAAAGAAGTATAACTTCTAACGCGCGTACGTAAGTAACCGCAACCAATTTTTTTTATTCTCGTATGTTTTTTTTACGTTTCAAAAGGTCAAGAGACCCAATTACAAAAGCGAAACAAATTACAAAACAACAAAGCTTGAGTAAATCACATAGAGTTATTGTGACCTCACCGGAAATCGAACCCGGAACTCTCGGTGTGGGAGGCCAGTGTCATGCCCACTGCACTACGAAGGCGACCGAATTTTTGCTTGAATATTGTTTTAATAAGTGTTTTTATGTATGCCAAAGAAATATAACTTCTAACGTGAGTAGGTAAGTAACCGCAACCACTTTTTTTTAATGTCGTATAATTTTTGCTTAAATATTGTTTTTTTACGTACACCAAAGAAGTATTACTTCTAACGCGCGTACGTAAGTAACCGCAACCAATTTTTTTTTAATTTAGTAAGTGTTCATTCTTCCGAGTATCTCTTTCATTTACTCGTAATACTGAGTAAATAGATTTTTACAAAGGGTAATTAGTTTTATGACATTGATCAATTATATTCTGAGATTAAGAGCTATCAACTCCCCTTGCAGATCCATAGAAAAAGATTGCCTTGAGGTCAGAGTTAAAAAGAGCATTCGTTCTTACAGTTAAGTTTATTAAGTCAGTTTTGAAGTTTTGAAACTCTTGTTTTGATGATATTTCTTACAAATACAACTGTTGCAAATTTGATTTTTTTAAGAATAACTGCCGCAGAGTCCGAAACTGTCCTAATTTTTTTTCTGTTTATTTGTATCATAAATCTTTTCACGCCTCTTTGTGTTACGAGGAGTTTTTGAACACCTCTTTAGTTGAGTGTCCGTGTTTCACAGTCATACGTGAACACTTGAAGTATGCATTGATTGAACAGTTTTTCTTTACACAAAGTGGAAGATTACATTTAAAATCATATTCCTACTCCAGTACAGCTATAATCTATGAACAATTTCTTCGGATTTGTCTCCTACTCCAAACATTTTTGGTCCTAACTGAAAATAATTATTAACTTATTCAAATTATTATTATCATTATCATGAGTGCCTGTCAGATCACCAAGCATTTCATCAGTACTTTAGTCTTTGAATAGTTTATCTTCAATCCTTCTCTATGACTGACATATAATTTTAAGGTTGGCTGGATGGTTTCAGAAAATCGTACATCATTATATTTCACATGTAAAATCTAGGTGATTTAAATACTCTTCAAACATACTAATAAGCGCCACGTTTGTGTATTCTCAAACCAGAAAAAAACGATTTTCGTTTTCTATCTTATACTATCCAATTTACTCCATACTTTCTAAAAATGTTTAAAAAAAAATCTTTAAAAAAACAAATACAAAGGAAAATTAATTATTAATATTTTCGGAAATGTACAGAGAGCTGGATAGTTTAATATAATAAAACGAAGTAAGAATTTTCGTAGATTCGATAGTTTACGTAGCAACTGTCGATATATATGAATTTTTAAGGTTCAAAAATCGAAATGTCTTAAGCTCATTTTACTATTGTATGGTTTATGTACGGTTTGAATGGTGCCGATTCATATCAGCTCCATAGCCAAAGAAATTACGAAAGGATCATTAAAGGAGGAATTTGGTTGGCAGTCTTCAGACATGTCTGGTCCTCAAGAGATGAATGAGGAGACGACAAAGAGTGGGGCTTGCCAGCCTTTTCCCTCTTAGCGATCATGGGACCTCTGGCGTCAAAGGCCAATACCTCTATCTGCGGTATACATTATCGAGTGCATCGCTAGATGGCGATATGTGCTCGTGTTTACGTTACACTTTAGCAATAAAACTAATTCTAAAAGTGAAAATAATCAAATGGTGTATGCTTATTTAAAACAGAAAGCGCTGTCTCTAAGTTTTATGTGGCCTGATCTTAGAAATAAACTTATGTTAAACAATTAAATTTTTTGTATAGGTACATCATCATGGTTTGGACTCAAGACTATCAAAACTGTGGGCCAAACGCATTGTTCCGCTTCAGGAAGTAGAAGAAAGTAGTGAAGTAGCAGTGCCTGGGCAATAAATCGGCATCGTCCGCCATCTTATTTCAAAATGGCGACATTTTAAAAATTAGAAAATAATGTGTCATTTTTTAATGCTCAATTTTTTTTTGTTACACATACAAACATGTTTCTGAATCTTGCGGCCAGTGTGAGAAGAGATTTTTAAAATATTAAATTGGAAATTAAGATTTTCTCTGAAAAAACATTTTTTTACATGACGTAAATGCTCGGTGAAGCAATTGAATTTCGGAACGTTTTCACGTTTGGGAGTTATCCACGTTTCTGTAACGATTTGGACGGAAACGAATCGTAAATCTGGTGGAAAAATTTCCGTCGAAATGGCTGATTGAAGCTTTGGCCAGACGCTTCGATAAAAATAAGTCAAGTGCACTTTGTGAAAACTTTGTGTTAACTCCATTCGCGCTTCATGGAATGTTTGTATTATTATACGGACGAAGTTATGCAGAAAGCATCCAACCCAAAAAACACGGAACTGGGAAAATGGCTTCTAAAAATTTGAACCTACAACGACCTAGTCCCTCTATATTTAATTCATTATTGCATATTTTTTGCACAGGGCTTATTGTAGAGATGTTTTTTATAATAGGAGCAAATTTTTATTTACGAAGATATGACGCGTTTTACATGTTATATTCTTTCTGAAAAATGTCTATGTTCGAAAAGCAGTACTTATTTTACTGTATGTGGATTCTATTTTCTATGAGTTTGATAAAACATGAAGTAAAAAGTATCATATGGGCGAAGAAAAATTCAATCTCCTTTGATGTTTTCTACAAAATTATTATCGTTTGGTAACAGTAGAAATTGCATAATGCGTCCATACCACATGAACGTTTCAACCAATATTTATAATTGGAAGCCGCACATAATAGTCAAAGCACTTTTTTTGAGTTTAAAAATTAATTTAACGGTGAGGCCGTGGTGTCTGTAAAAACAATATTGAATTAATGTATTAAGCTGTCAAAACCCGTGCATAACTCATTTTTAGTATTTTGTGGGTTGGATACTTTCTGCATAACTCCGTCCATACATAATACATATACATCTGTGTAATGCATCTAATTTTTTTATTTCAAAATATTATAGTCTGACGGCTAATTATCTGAGTCTTACAAATGTATGCGGAAAAAGTTAGCGAGTCATCAATCACGAGATATTGCCGTTTGACAGATTTTATATTATAAATTAAACGGCTCGCTGTCATATTGGTAACGGCTCAATTACAATTTTGAGGGTGCATATTTGAGTGGGAACTCGCTTCGTGATTTATGATTTTAAATAAGCTATATTGTGAGCGTATTGAGACAAGTGACCACGTCAAAAGTATTGTTTGTTGACAAATTAAGTTTGAAATATTTTGATGGATACTCGTAGGCATAATAAGAGAAAATTACATTCAAGATTTGAATTTCTGTTTGATTTATAAGCCAGAACGGAGATTTTAAAATTCTTCATCTTGTAGTGCTTATCTCTTATCAGAGGTAATCGATCATATTGGCGATTCTCGCAAACAATTCTCACAATCTGTTAAATCTTTGTAATTATTTCTGAAATGGTCCTTATCCTATTTGAAAGGTTACACATTAGCCTATTATTAAATTGTACTTAAATTTCCAATAATATTTGGATTTAAAAACTTTGCAGTGAGCGGACACCTGGAGACATCTAGCGTCGTGACATCACGGAGGCGTTGCCGGCTGGTAACTATCTTACCGGATTGGCCGACATCCGGATTACAGGAGGACCGAGTGAGATTCCCACCAATCTACGCTCTGGTGGGGCGGTCAAGTGCGGCGATTGCAATATTTAAACTTACGAAAGTTCAACCATCGGCGCGTAAAATATTATAAAAGAACAAAAAATATATATTACAATAATAAAATAATATTCACTTTTGTAATAGAACATTTACTGCATTTTTTGAGTAGGTATGTTCAATTTTTAAGGAACACAATTTCTGGATTTTATCCCCAGAGGGATCATTAATTAAGATAAATTATCAGCGGCATCTATGCTCTTTCATTGGAACGAAAAAAATTCAAAAACACTTTCGTTACGAAAATTCAAAGCATGGTGGATAAAAACCATATAATATACAACTTTTAAATATTTGATAGATGTGTGAATCTTGGGTGGAAACGATGAAAGTAACACAGTATAAAGTAATCACTTAAGACAGCCTCCAAGACAGGTCATCAGCCCTGTAGCACCAACTTCAGCCCGTAAATACTTCCCATGTAAATAGCTTCGTCTCTGTGAGACACCTATAATTTATCTGAATATCAACTTATCCTCTTTTGTGGGACAAAAATACATCAGTCTATCAAGTATGTTTGTTCCTCTTCTGACCCGCTGCACGGGGAGAACATTACCTTAAATAATCTCAAATTTGTCAGCATACATTAACCCTAGATCACTAATCATTAGTCCCACAGACTACATACCTCTGACGTATTCGGTGTTAAAATGCGTTCTCGGTAAAAACCCGCCACGCCCCTTTCAGTACCTTCATAAGTGAGAAAATTAGTGTCTCACATGTGCTCATAGTGTGCGCAAGCTATTTAGTTAGGTACTAGGATTTATTAGTGTCCATTTTGAATAATTAAGTCATTCGAAAAGCTCACTTTCTTCCAATAATGGGAAGCCTAGTGTCAACAACAAACAGTAATCGAAGACGAATCGACGTATTCGAAGGATCGATGCTAGAATCACCGTTGGAGACTCAGATTATCGTCAGAATTTCCACTCCATGTATTATAACCTCTTTTCGCCTACACCAAGGTCATTTGTGGCGAACGCACTGTTTTAGTTTGCAATGAGTACAAAGAATTACTTTGATTAGTTTTAGAATAATTTTCAGGGAAATTTGACTGCATGTTGTAATGTAAGCCACTTCAATAAATATTGAAATTTAATTTCCTTAGTCTGCCAGACTAATATTTAGTGACACTGTAACTTGAAAATACATTTGGTGATCCAGGGTTAAACAATGTGTGGGTGGTTACTTGGTAATAGCTATCCGCATCACTAAATCATCAAAAGTACTCGCAGTCTTGAATTTTAATTACAAATTTCGCCCTTTCAAATGTCAATGTTCAAGTTTTCAATTAATCCATTATCCGAATTCAAATAAGTCTTAAATATAAATCGTGTATTTTATGTAACGTGCGAATTATTCAAATGAATGTCTATTTACGAATTCCGTTCCAGTGAAGTAATCGTCTTCCTCGCTGCAGAGTGAGAGACACGAATCTATCAACAATGAACTTAATGGCGGATTCCATTCTCCTTATTGACGCGTCTTTCTTAGCAATCCTTTCATATGCTAGACAATGAGGCAGAAGAAGCCAAGTCAGGAAGAGAAATATGAATATGAATGGGGAATCAAAGTTCCGCGCAGCAAAAGGGGGTTGCGATCTTTATGTTAATTTGAATTACGCCGTGCGGTGCAGTGAATGGGAAAAATTTACAGACTCTGGGAATCCAAGACGTACTTTGATAAAGTAACGTCATATCAAAAATATTCAGAAAATGACATATATTGAAAAATGTGAAGCATTTTTCAAATTTGGTTTAAGTGAAACAATTGAGTGCAATGCAATTGTACTCTCAGATTATACAGTACACGCATGTGTATACTGTGTGTGTTAAAGTGTCACTGGGAAGTGATTCACTGGAAGGGAAGAAAAAAATTACAACTTTTTCAATAACAGCAAAATAACTTTTTTGCAACACTAATAATATTAAGAAAAAGAAAACATTTTGTATAAAACTACTATTCATTGAATAATAAACATGTTGTGAGGCCAATGTGCATATAAATCTAACGAATGGGATACATCTTATGCTAAAAGTTAAAATTGGAAGTATGGGCATTCAATAATAATATCAGTTTTTTTTGATATTTTAGAATTACATTCGTTGGAAAGCGTTTTCTTAGCATTGTACTTTATGTAGATAGGTGCTAGTTAATAAATATTTTTTAATTCAAATTTTTAGATAGATATTCTTCTTTGTCTTCTTCATTTTCTTCATCTTCTTCATCTTCTTCATCTTCTTCATCTTCTTCATCTTCTTCATCTTCTTCATCTTCTTCATCTTCTTCATCTTCTTCATCTTCTTCATCTTCTTCATCTTCTTCATCTTCTTCATCTTCTTCATCTTCTTCATCTTCTTCATCTTCTTCATCTTCTTCATCTTCTTCATCTTCTTCATCTTCTTCATCATCTTCTTCATCTTCTTCATCTTCTCATCTTCTTGATCATCTTCTTCATCTTCTTCAGTCGTTCTTCAGCTTCTTTTCATCTTCTTCATCTTCTTCATCTTCTTCCATCTTCTTCATGCTTCTTCATCTTCTTCATCTGCTTCATCTTGCTTTCTCTTCTTCATCTTCTTCACTTCTTCATCTTTTCATCTTCTTCATCTCTTCATCTTCTTCATCTGCTTCATCTTCTTCCATTTCTTCATCTTCCTTCTCTTCTTCATCTTCTTCAATCTTCTCATCTTCTCATCGTCTTCATCTTCTTCATCTTCTTCATCTTCTTCATCTTCTTCATCTTCTTCATCTTCTTCATCTTCTTCATCTTCTTCATCTTCTTCATCTTCTACATCTTCTTCATCTTCTTCATCTTCTTCATCTTCTTCATCATCTTCATCTCTTTATTGATGTACAAAGGCCTTTTCCATACCTTTCATGGGGTATGGAAGAGGCCAAATGAGAACTTGCGTGCGATTTTTTTGCATGTGATAAATAATGTATTACCCAGCAATACTAAAGTGTTTATAGACGAGTGATAAATTACGAATTATTGTGAATTAAAGATGCAATAATATCGAATAGAAATATGTCTACCGAGGCAAAACTAGCGGTACATAATGGAGTTCTGGTACCGACATTAATGCATGGAAGTGAAGCCTGGAGCTAGCAGAAGGGGAACGAAAGTAGATTAAATGCAGTGGCGATGAGATCCCTTAGACGTATGTGTGGCAAATCCGTGTATGATAGAGTAAAGAATGAAGATATTAGGAATGAATGTAAAGCTGATCGTAGCATAATACATAGAATAAAAATAGGGTCGCTCAGGTAGATTGGGCATGTTGAGCGAATAAATGAGGAAAGAATGGTAAGAAAGATATATAATACAAGTGTTAACGGCGGCAGAAAGAGAGGGCGACCACGGAAGACGTGGCACGACAAGATTAACTAGATACTGGAAGATGGTCTTGTTAGAAGCCTCAAAAACCATCGAACTTGCATGCGAAAGTTGTATGTCAGGACAGAAGAGTAAAGTGTGTGATGGATTTAACCTGCCACCCTACTACAAAGAAATGAGAAAGAAAATAATAATTATATCGAATATCTCAAAAGAACTATTTAAGATTAATTTATCGCTTGTATGCGAGAGAGTTGCGACTGCTCCACTGGAGAAACGAAATTGGTTCAAAAATAAATAAATACTAATGATGGCGTATTATAGATAAGTTGACTGCGCCCCTGGCGGAACGAACATTTATGTGTAGGCACGTGATTGGTCCAATTTAAAAGCATTTTTTTGAACCGACCAATCGGCTCTTTCGGACTTTGTAAGAGTATAGGTGTAGAGTCGGGAATGAAAGTTTATAAATAAGCCGACAGAGTGAAAAAACGAGAGAGTGTTTGACTGATTTTCACGTAGGAAGTTATGCTGTAGATGACGCTTGGGTTTTGAAAAACCTCAGTGGATACAGTATAGTTCCTGACTAAATAATATTAGAGAATAAATTCAAAAAATAAAATAACGTGCCTTCGGAACGAGACAGCGGTGAAACCAGGGAAGGAAGGAAGAAAAAAAAACAGTGCTTCGGGTTTCACCTTCCACATACACGGTTAGGTCAAGTTTTTCACAGTTGCGCCGGGACCAGGAGAGAAAACGTTGTAAAAGTTGGAAAATGGATATAAACTTATTAGTGTTTCGCTCCCGTAATTGGGCCTCTTGGCCTGTGGAAACGAAAAAGAAAAAAAAAAAAAAAAAAAAAAAATTTATAATTTAAATTCGAAAAAATATTTGATATTCCTTCGTGTCCTGTATCTAGCCATGGAACAGCATTACGCGACATTCCACGGTCGAGTTTCAAAATGGCGGACTCGGCCGAAGACACATTGTGTGAGATTCAAGTTCTAAACTCGGTTCTGATCACTTCTAGTTTGTTCTAAAAAGAATATGGTTGCTCACTTCGCACATTACTGGGAATTAGCGAAAGCTTTAACCCATTTAAATTCGGAATCTACAAATGTCAACGAAATCATGCGACATTATCCAAGAGAAATACAATCTCTTTGGTTCTCTCGGGGAACGGGAACGGCCATAGAGGCAGTAGAACTCTTGAGGCGACTGGATAATATGGTAGCAGTCCCGCGTCGGTTAATGAGACCAGAACGAGAATTACAACCAAGGATGCAGGATGTGCGAGAACCACCGTCTAGACAAGCTCCATCGCAACGGGAACGACAAGCCAGAAATTGGAAAGGAAGCAATAAAAGACCGCTGAGGCAAGAAGTGAATCAACTGGAATGTGAATATGGAACTTTGAAAAGACAGCGAAGAGAAGGGTTAGAAATGCCGAACCAAATTAATTTCACACCAGCTGAATCCAACAATGTAAATGAAGAAAATCTGGAGGGAGAAGACAGAGCAGGAGATTTGGAAAACTACATACGATCGGACCAGTAGGCCAAAATAGAATACGTAAAAGGATCAGAAAACATAGGACCGGATGTAATCTCACGTTATCCAGAGGGCGTGGAAATAGTACAAGATAATAGTAAAATTTATCCGGAAATTGCGTCTTTTATAGTCAGTGACAAAGCCACTATGGAAAAAAAACTATCCAATTTAAAAAAATTACAACTCAAAGACGCGTATTTAATGGATATATTAGCCTACGTAAGAGGGGTATACGGTCCTTATAATCAGATTATTATGAAATACGCAAAAAACTATAGGGAAGAAAATGGTGTGTTGTTTTATTACCCTTTTCAACAAGCAAAAGTAGCTGCCATCCCTTTAGAGATCCAAGAAGGACTCGTCCGTTTTGTGCATGCAGAAACAGGGCACCTCGGAACTTACAAAACAAAGAATGCCCTGAAACGAAGATACTTCTGGCCAAAAATGCAAATTTTTATTAATAAATTAGTAACCCAGTGTAAAATCTGTCAATTGGCAAAACAAAACGGAAGATCCATGGTGGGAACCAATAAATCTATAATAACGAATGACGTCGGAGATATAGTAATGTCAGATTTGTACGGTCCTCTGCCACGAGGAATAGGAGGAGTACAATATATATTAGTCATACAGGATGCCTTCAGCAAATATATTAAACTTTATAAATTAAAATTAGCCAATTCTAAAGCGGTGATGCGATGTGTAGAGACATTCACTGGGGTAATTAAAACAAAAAAAATATTAACGGATAATGGTCCCCAATTCTCTTCGTCAGTTTGGAAAAAGGGTTTGGAAAGATTAGGGTGCACGGAAATGCATACGTCTGTTCGTAATCCAGGCCCAAATGGCACTGAGAGGGTCAATAAGGAGTTAGGGAGGATTTTCCGAACGTATTGCCACGAGAAACATACACTGTGGCCGAATTGGATTAACGATATTGAAAAGACATATAACGACACAATACATTGTAGTACTGGTTTCACCCCAAATGAGGTCGTTTTTGGTAAAGAACCAAAATACTTACTGGACAAATGTATGAAATATAAGGAAAATACTATCAATGTAGATACCGTGAGATTAACTGTTAGGGAAAACACCTTGAAGAGTGCTAGAATTAGACAGCAAGCATACGATAAAACAAAAAAAATAATAGTATATGAGATAGGAGATCTGGTTAAATTACGAAGCATGACGAAATCTAATGCATTTAAAAGGGAAATAAGTAAATTTTCACTATTGTTTGAGGGACCGTACCTAATAGCTGCGATACCTTATAACAACACATATACCCTCGTTTTCCCAGAAACCAACGAAATAAGGGGAGATTACTGTGCTATACATCTGTCGCGCTTTTATGAAGGTGAAAAGGAAAGCGACCATTAAGGAATACAAAAAAAACGGGTAGGCGTTTAGAATTTTTTTTATATAATAAATAAGTAATACTATTGTCAAGGATAAAATACACGAAATCCGATGCACCGACTCGAACGACGAACTCCTTGTTATAATAGTGAATCCAATTTATATTAGTTATAATTGAGATCCATTAGAATTATTTTAATTATACTTTAGTACGCATGTATTTATTAATTACTAAATTAACGAAAAAAAAAAATATATATATAATGTACAAGAGCCTCCCTCTTTAGGATTATTTTAAATTTACTTAAAGACGCCTGTCATTTATATGTTACTAAATTAACGCTGAAAGGAAGCCCTCTGTTATAAATACCATTTGAGAGAAATTCTAATTGCTTTACTATAAAAAAATATGTATATAATAATAATATATGAACTAACTATTGTATAGGGGAAATTGTATTAATATGTTTAATTGTTGTTGTTATCTGATTATTACTAAACTACATTAAAAGAAATTTGATTACAACTTACACCTAAGAGTTTAAATTCCGATATGTATATATAAGGGTTGCAATAAATACTTAAGGAGCGATGGTGACTAACACCCTAGAATAAAAAATAAAAAATAATAAAAAAAAAAAAAAAAAATAAAATAAAAAAAAATAAAAAAAAAGGGGACCTAAATGGTGTCGTATCCCTTGCTTGTGCAATCAAACAATACGAAAGCCAGAAGGAAGCTGTGATGGACTTAACCTGCCACCCTACTACAAAGAAATGAGAAAGAAAATAATAATTATATCGAATATCTCAAAAGAACTATTTAAGATTAATTTATCGCTTGTGTGCGAGAGAGTTGCGACTGCTCCACTGGAGAAACGAAATTGGTTCAAAAATAAATAAATACTAATGATGGCGTATTATAGATAAGTTGACTGCGCCCCTGGCGGAACGAACATTTATGTGTAGGCACGTGATAGGTCCAATTTGAAAGCATTTTTTTGAACCGACCAATCGGCTCTTTCGGACTTTGTAAGAGTATAGGTGTAGAGTCGGGAATGAAAGTTTATAAATAAGCCGACAGAGTGAAAAAACGAGAGAGTGTTTTGACTGATTTTCACGTAGGAAGTTATGCTGTAGATGACGCTTGGGTTTTGAAAACCTCAGTGGATACAGTATAGTCCCTGACTAAATAATATTAGAGAATAAATTCAAAAATAAAATAACGTGCCTTCGGAACGAGACAGCGGTGAAACCAGGGAAGGAAGGAAGAAAAAAAACAGTGCTTCGGGATTTCACCTTTCACATACAGTGAGTACCTTTCATGTTATACATTCCGATGGACTTTTATAACCTTTTCGTTGTTACAAATCATATTTTAGATTCTGTATAGACAAATTAGATTATAAACTATTATTTCAAGTTGTTGTGGTTAAATCAAAAAAAAACGGGAACCAATATATTTTAGATTCATTATAAATAATGCAGTTAGGATTGAAATAACATGACTCGTCTTGCGATGGCATCGTTCAGTTTTGGTGGTAGCAAGCATGGAGTATAAAGACCATGATATACGTCCGACAATGGGTTTATAAGTAAGGCTTTATTCCTAAAAAGGACCACTGCCCGAAATAACTCATTAGGTATGACGTTTGGTCCGAAGTCTGTGTTGTTGACCCCCGGAATTAGTTCGGCGTGATTTCTGATGGATCAGTTATACTAGAACAAACAAGAGTTATCGTAGGGATGCCTTCAGCATCAGGAGTGCGTGAAGGCAGATAGAATAATCCATATATATTGATTTCGAGTAACAAAATTATGACGATATTTTAGATTCATTATAAATAATGCAGTTAGGATTGAAATAACATGACTCGTCTTGCGATGGCATCGTTCAGTTTTGGTGGTAGCAAGCATGGAGTATAAAGACCATGATATACGTCCGACAATGGGTTTATAAGTAAGGCTTTATTCCTAAAAAGGAAACTGCCCGAAATAACTCATTAGGTATGACGTTTGGTCCGAAGTCTGTGTTGTTGACCCCCGGAATTAGTTCGGCGTGATTTCTGATGGATCATGGAGTGGAGAAAGACAAGAACCAATCCATTTTAATCCCATTAGACGTAATTCAAATCATTTGAACGCAAGAGAGGGAGCGAATGAAGTGGGTTGATTGTTTTGGGTTTGCACCGCTTCTTGCCAAGGAGACGTTCAATCATGAGGACAAAAATCCATAATTACGTGCATATTCTCTATATATAAAGAACTAGTTCTAACTAGGGAATTTCAAGAAGTACAGATGGGTCATTCCTCAATGGGTCGAAATTACGCCTGTACTTGATTGAAGGAAGAAACTTCTAGGTGAGAGCGCTGTGATTTCGAAATAATTGATTCTGACTTATATGAACGGGAGGGAGAGAAAGTGAATCGGGTTATTAATTATGCGCAACCGATTCAGGATACACCCCTGAATATTGCGATTTCGTTCGGACGTTAAATTTTGCTTCAACGATATTTGAAATAAAGTATTCCCGTTATCTACACGAATTATTTTGCTCAGATAACTCGTTTAATTATTGTATAAATATAGTCACATGGTCATAGGAAGTTGGTGAGGTAGATTTATTCACTACGCTTTGGATATCTATGAATGTATTGACACATGGTTAATATATTCTGTTCACGTGGAATGTTCCATTGGTTAAACATACTTGTCTTCATTCTACGAGGAGGAATTCACATTTTCATTTACCAAGAAATTATCTTTATACTCCACAGAGGATAAATTGCAATAATCAGCTTTAAACTAATAACCAACATTCTTTTAGACGCAAGGACCCCTAAAAAGAATTAGGTGCCACTATTAATATCTTCCAACTTAATCTTTAGACGCAAGTGATCCCTAAAGTTTTGGTATACCTTGGATTTACATTTTCTTCGGAATGCTGACGATTTGTCGAGGCAATGGAACATACTACGTGGCTATATCAAGATTTAGCTTCGGGTTGTTTATCAAGGTAAAGGAAACGCCAGAGAAAATGTATAGAAGGAAGTTTTTCATGGCCATTAAAGGGGCGGGACGATGGGGCCCCTTTAGCGCGGAAACCGAGGATATGTCATTACCCACGGACATCAATCCTCCTTTCCATAGATTCATTTTTAAAAACTTGTTAAATAAATTCCTAACGAGAAAAGTGAAGTACTGTTAGCGACAGACACCACATACTCGGAAGTAGACCTATTTTCAAATTATTAGACTCTCGGTTTGCAGATAAATACAGTTTCTACCAAGATAACCAATCCAGAGGCGAATCACTGAAACAATCTGATTATGTGTTTTTCTCCAAACTATAAATTGTATATAGAAGCAGCCAACAAAAGTAAGCAAATTTAAAAACAAAATGATATGTAAATGTGCTTTTTCTTTCAGATATTTTACGTTTCTGTTATGGTTAGTTATTCCAGTAAATGGAAACTCTAAACAATAAATTTTATACGTATTGTAGTCAAGTCCGAGTTAAAATTATAAGTATATTATTATCTTTGTATGTGTAAATATAGAATTTCCAACACGTTTTCTGAAATATTAGGGTTGCCACGTGCGTCACAATAGAGGGGGAGTTATAGACTAAAGACGATATCACGAGCCAATAACTTCGACGTTTCTATAGTAATTGAGTGAGAGTATAGTGATTTATTTATTTATAAATTAGGAAAAAAAACGACATCATGAGCCATTTAATAGATAATCTAGTATAGAGAGATATCCTGGTAAACTAGGATAAAAGCCATTAGGTAGTATTTGCATTTAGAATGAAACTTGCGATAACTTAATAGGATTTTGATATTAATTAAACATCGATAAGAAACATTACGACCGCATCGCGTTCTTACAAAATAATCCTTTCAGTTCATTCAAAACGGATAATTCTAACCTTTTATCTACGTAGAGATACTTATAGGTTATTATCTATTTTATAATGTGTATTTCGGAACAGTACGATCGAGATCAGTAAGAGTATTTTAGGTTGCGTATCTGAATTAGAACTTATATTAGATGGTTTATTAATTTCGGTTAGATTTAAAAAAAAATTTAGTTGGTAGCTTCGGTTCGGTGAGCCAAGGCTCAACCACTTTATACACGGTTAGGTCAGGAATATTACAAGTTCATTAATCAAGTGATTCCCAAAAACATTCGAATAATACACGATACTTCCCTGGAGAAATCTATTATATATTTTATTATTTCTAGAAATAATTGAAGTTAAATATTTCTGAAATATCTTATTTATTGCGTAGTTGTAAATTTAAGGACAGTTCTATGATATTTAAGACAAATAAGACGTATCAATTACAATGATTAACTGAAAAAATCTTTTGTCGAAAGTTTTCCAATTGGGGAACTGGATATTAAATTTCTAATTTTAGATAAAATTTAATTTGCCCGCATTTCTTTCACAATAATTTATTTTTCATTACTATAGTAAATAACGACATATTTAAGAAATAAATTTAAAAAAATATCCCTCTTTATTAATAATATTAAAACGATCTAAACACTGAATCTCAAAAACTTTCGAGAAATGTACCTACGCCAAGTGGTAAGATTTAATTTCATTCGTTGGTTTTCGATGATCTCCTCCAGCCGGTGAGCCCCAGGACGTTCCGTATCAAAAAGCACCATTTCACGTGAAGGGTTGTAAATTGTTTTACAACCTTTAATAGGAAATGATTATTCGTCGATAAACCTCGCGCCCCGGTCTACCGGACCTGTCAGGTAGGTTCCTGTTTACGATATATGCACAGTACCAACACAAACAGCTCACGACACTTACACTGATTAGGGTCGTGTTTGATGCGTATTTAGGTAGGATCTAATCGCATCGGAATTAATTGAGCATAAAGCATTTAGGGGCTGGCGGAGGGCGGAGGGCGGAGGGGTGCAAATTACTCGCTAATTCATTTGCCGGCAGCCGGGGGCGGAGTACTGAGTCTGAAGGGAAGCACGCCAGAAATCGCAGATTAAAAATATATGCGCGGGTAATGACAAATCCACTAACGGAGGCAGGAGGCATCTGTATTAGATATATAACCGAGAGCGTAAACTAAGCGGAAAGTTGTCTCATCCAAAATTGCAAAAGTCGTAAATGTAAATTAATTAAGTAATGGACGAAGTCACTTAACATTAATTAGATTTAACAATAGCATTGAAATCACACTATTTCGCAGCTACTCGCGTATCAACTTTGTATTATCGCTGGGTAACACTTAATTTATCACTCGTTAAAACATTCAATTCTCGCACATAGAAGTCGCATTAATTTATTTCGCCAATATCGGTATTTCGCTCGATATCTATCTATTCAAAATCCACGACTGACCACACCGGCCGTCGTCTGCAACTCACTTTGCACCGATAGAAAAATCAAAACAAACTCCGTCGCCGCGGCGTTGTCTAGCTATTTATACCCAAACGCTGATTTTTCGAACCTCCTAGATTATTTAAGTTAATCACTGCCCTCGATTATTTCAGGCATTTCGGGAAGATTGTACATAATACGAGAGTGTAGTAGAAGGTGCTACAGGCTTCCACGTTATTATTGTCCTCGACATATTACGCGGGATACTGTACGTCATCTCATTTACCATTTCGTTTGCAATATGTTTAATAATAATAAATTCGTTCAGTATCCTTATATAGATTATACCTACTTACTTAAATCCGTATCTAGGGCATCTTTTCGAAGACGTAGAATGTTTTTCTTGTATTGTTATCTTTTTTGTTACTTCGCGCCATTTCGTATATTTTTTCGTTTTATTTACACTTTCTGAGAAATGGCCGAAAACCATAATATCGCCTTCGAGTTTAGATGCGCCCCTGGGGTTCTCGAACTTGGGGGTGGATTACTCGCGATTACATTTGTCCCAGCGGGGGAGTTTGCTGCCGATACAAAATTAAGAATATCGTGTATCTCTCTTAAATGTCTTACAAAAGTACAAACAAAAAAATTCGCGTAGAAGTTATTACGTAGCATTCGATTGATTTTTCCATACACATGGTGCGTGACTCGGTTCATTTTCCAATGTAATATTGCGATCGCTCTAATTCAAACGTCAAACAGAATAGATTGTAATAAGGCATTTCATTTTGTATATCTTTGACCTTAATTGCCTTAATTGTCCTTTTCAGGTAAGTATCAGAGATTTACGTGCAGTAGAGCTTAATATAAGTATCAATCTCTTTCCGTGCACCGAATCATGTAATCGGATTGATATATATTGATAGAAAGAGACAACATCTCAAACTCATGACTACGATGTTTGATTTGATAGCGAGACCTCAAGTGTGTTCTAGAACCATAGATACCTGTAAAAATTTATTCTGAAACCGAGATAAACAGAAGGTCAAAAATAACAAATATTTTTAATTATTTTAACGGCGGAGATTTACTCAAATGACGAACACCAATGGACTAGCATATAACAAACCGGCATGAAGTAAGACGCCAACGGCGAATTTCTGAGACTCGGTGTGTATTCGGTTGGCTACGAAAGTCAAGACTTGTCTCCATAGAATCTCAAGGGAACCATAGTGCCAGTCTCAGAGATTGTCTCAAGTCGAAAATCTCATAAGTCTCGTGAGCGGAGTCGGGCTAAAATATCACACGTGTACAGCGCGATTCATTGTAAATAAATCTTTTGTATGCGCATTTCCATTGTATATGTTCATCTCCTTTATTTATTGGGTACCTTTAATAAAATAAAATCTTGATTTTGTAATTGAAGACGAGATAAAATATTATATTAAAAATTACAGAAATAAAATCCCTACGTTTGTTGGTAAAATGTGTGGACACATTCATGGACATAAAGCCATGTATTCACTAGGGGACAAATTGTCCCTCAACAGCACGCGCGGCATAGAGTCTACGTGACGTTGCAACGTCGTGCACTGTTCCGCGACCTCGCGCACAACACAGCGCGGCATTTCTACGTGCCGTGGCAACGTTGCCATGCGCACGGTACCCGAGCGTACTCACTGCAACATTCCGCGGAGCGTCAGTACCACGTGGTATGTTTACAAGTGAATACGCATGCGCTGTATCTGTCAAGATGACAATGCGGGGAAACGAAATCGTTCTTGAACTCATCGAGCTGTATCGATCGAAGATCGCATAGAATGTCCGTCCTTCTTTCTCTTTGCAGTAAATAATTTCGCATTCTCCTCTTTTTTCTCCTCTTATTTTTCGATAAACTCATTAACATAAACAGATACGCGGCTATCATCATAACCTCATAGGGCGATATATTTCCGCGACGTCTGGAAAACAATAATTATTTGCAAAAAGGACCTTGTTTTTAATAATATTCAATTTACTATAGTAAAACCTCGTTTATTTGAAATTGCGACCCAAAAAAACATTTCGAATTGCGCGGAACCCCGTTTTCGCCAAATGAGATACCGCAGCTGTCAACATAAGCTCATCGGGTGACATTTCCGCGACAAGATATGCGAGTCCCGGTGTGTACACGTCAAATGGCCGCGTCATTGTCCCCGAAACATGAGCGTAGATGCTGATGCGACATGCCGAGCGGAATGTTTCGCGATTTGTCGATATTTCTAGTGAATACATGGTTTAATGCAAGAAATGCAAACGATATAAGAATTTCAAATGGAAAGAAAACAAATACAAAAAAATATTTATATTACAAAGGACTAAAGGAATACGGGAATCAATTCCAGAGAACGTGAAAAAACAGAATAATTGACATGTTCAAGAAGGAATGCAGAATGAAATAGAACTAGTAGTTAAGCAACCGGCTGCCGCCGATTGATTGCTGCTAGACCTAATATGATGGTGTTCTTGGTACATAAACGTATATAATTTAGATAAAAGATTTTGTAACTGATTTAAAGCCGGAGCGGAAATTTTAAAATTTATAAAATAAGCGTGTTTGATTTTTATTACGTGATTTTTGGCTTCTAAAACTCACAAACATGCTTTCAAAATTAGTAATCAGTCGTCAATTTGACACTCTTTGCCAGAAAATCATATTCAAATACGTCGCCCTGTATTCTTTTCATATGCAAATACGATATATTAATATTCAAATGCAATATACTTATTGTGAATTTACTTTTGGTCTAATACTTACTCTCTCACGTTCCTCTTCAGTCATTTGTAGAATTATCTAAATATAGTGGCAGTGAAAACATTATAGCGTGAATTTTACTTATACATATATTTGGAAAAAATTAATCAAAGTAAAATATATATCTCGTAATATTCCTATAACAAATATTATCATATTACTAGGATATTAATTTATATCGATTCTTCCTCCAAAATATATGTTTACGTAAATGTGAATGTACTCACTGTGCGCGTTTTTGGAGTTATATTTGACACTGTTGGGCGTTCATGCCATTTGTGCGTCTACTGTTCATCCGTAATATAAACAACCTGAATTCACACTGTTCTTAAGTTTTTTGGAAAACCGAAGCGAAAATTTTTCGTCCTAATGTTTCACATTTTCCCCAGGGAACTTGGGGATCTCCATCAGACCTGACAACCCCGTCAATATTTCAATATGTGTCTGGTTCCTGCTGCCTGGAGCCTGCTGCTTGGGGAGGAAGGAATGCCGTAAAATAGCCGAAATGTGTGATGCGGAAAGATCATAAAACTAAAATATTTACGATGACATTTTTAATATTCTGGAAGACACAGTGCAGCCGAGCCCCTTAGACATTTTTGTCTTTTTCTATTTTTAATCTAAACTGTAGGTTAACTAACTAGATTTCATCTAAACATTCAGTTGGATTAGTATGAATGTCACTATAAGTAATATGCACAATGTGTCAGTGGATCGATACCTTTCAGTGTTTTAATAAATTACTCATTTGTCGTATGCAGAGCCGGTTGATTAAAATTTGTCAAAACACGGTGTTAAATATATGAACGATAATTCTCGAAATTAGCAATGTTGTTTACATTTGCAATATTTGAATGTATTATATATTTTTTTGTCGTCATGTATTAATTAATGTCATTATAAAAAATTGTCTTAATCGATTGCAATAATACTTTTTTCCAGATTTATAAACATCCATATTATAAAACCCATTTACACTATAAATTTATTTTATCCAAATTTTGGGAGAACTGATTACTTAAACCGTTTTATAACCCTCTCCATGCCAAAAATTAATATCCTTAATTCCTATAACAACCGAGACATTTTCGCAGATAAATTCATTGCCTTCAATATTAAACTCCTCATCATTACCGATAACCTTTCTATCGAACGTTTACGAATTCTATGTGTGCGTACATATATGTGTGTACAAGCAAGTCCATTTCTTTTTCTTTCCCCTTCCCACCCTTTAATGTGTCTATCCATATTCATTATTTTTTACCCATTAATTTTATTTTTGGTACTTTATGTATTGTTAATTTATTTGCTAATTTAATTTGATTTAATGTCTTCGCCTATTGCTAATTTTTGTTATGTTTAATAGTAATTTTATTCCATCACTAGTAAACCCCAGGAAACTTGACTGGTCACATAAAGATAGTTTAGGCACGTCATGTAGGTACTGAACTGTGCTGTTTGTTTCCTTAAACAATAAAAAAACTATTTATTAAAAATATTATTCCTACGGCGATATTTCATATCATTGTAATGCCGCCAATTTTGACAGGTTTGAAATTAATGAATTCAATCAATCAGAAAGCCCTAAAAAGTAAAAAAAATGTTATGTTATTCACAATTATGAATAATGAGCTTTCTTATTGATTGAATTCATTAATTTCAAACCTGTTAAACTTAAAACTTCAAAATTGGCGGCATTACAATGTTATACAATAATTGTCAAGATACAGATATATAGCAATATTGCTTATTTCAGAATACGGCCAAATATATGATCCGATTGACTTTTTTCTTCTGTACATACATTAATGTACTTAATTATTTATTTAAACCTATCACATTTACACGGCGTTAGAAAACATAAAAATTTTGTATCGGAAAAAATGTTTTAGAACGGGCAGTTACGCATACCAAGCCAATTGATTCTTTGCGTGATATTCGGCACACCTACAATTAAATGGAGATTGATATTTCAGGAAAATTTAAATTTAAACTTCTTTCGAAATATCCGGTGCCCATTAATCTTTTTTAGTATGACACTCTTCAGCGGTGGTTTATTCATACATTCATCACAAACAAAGTGTCAGGACATCACTTTAGATAACTTCTGCATTCTGTTATATTTGACACTTCCTCGCTAGTAGGTAATCTTTAGGTACGGTCCGTGTCCATGAAACGAGATACGATAAGATACATCTCAGTACCATGTACCTACACGAGTTGATAAATATTTACGAATCAGGGGATAAACTCATTAGCAACTCGACGATCAATTGGACATTGAGAATCTAAAACTATAGATGCTAGAGATGCTCCGAATACTATAAAATGTATTAAAATAATATTCCTAACTCAATTCAGCCGGCCTTTTATACGAGTAACAAATTAAAAAAATACATACTAAATAACAAGGATAGTGATAATCCTATCATGAAATCAGGAGTTTATAGACTTAATTGTAACGATTGCGATAATTTTTATATTGGCAAAACAAAAAGAAATTTTGAAACTAGGGTTAAAGAACATATCAAAGCATTAACTAGCAATATTGATTCTGATTTCGCAAAACATCTAATAGAATTTGACCATACATTTGATATTAACACAGGCTTAAAATTTTTACATTTCAACTATAAGATACCTCAAATAAATAATTTAGAAATACTCGAAATTAGGAAAAATGTTAATATTAAGTCTAATATAATAAATACACAGACGAAATTTTTGCATAATCCTATTTTGAATATTTTTCCACTTAACATTCCAAATGACCCATAATAATCAACACCTCGAACCCCCCCCTCCCCTCACCAACCCCCTCAACCGCTCCTTCACCGTAACATATTTGCTTGTTTCAACTTTTAAGATTAGTACACAATAATCCTGATGAAGAGAACATTGTTCTCGAAACATGTAGATTTTTTAATCTAATATAGTGGTGAAAACAAAATAATTTGTGTTTTATTTTAATAATAATGTCACCACAAAGTTCAAGCCTTCATACAGAAGAAGAAAAAATATTCTTCGAACATATAAAATGTATCTTCGGAAATACAAATAGGTAAACATATAATTTGGCATAGTATTCGCGAATAAGATTTAATTTTTAATTTTGAAGTTTATATAAGCTTCAAAGTTTATAAGGAAATTGAAAAAATTTAAAAATTCGAAATCTTTGTCATGTGACAAAGATTTTAATGGAAAGAAACAATTTGTTAAAAGAAGTACTATTTTATTTTAACAAATTGTCAAAAAAATATACATATTGAAACTGATCCTTCTTTCGTTATTGTTGCCTAGATTAGGTAGATAGAATTTAAATAAAAAATATATTTTTAAATTTTTATATTTTACAAAGATATTGTTAAATAAATAGTCATGGGCCTATGATTGGAGATATTAATTTCGATTTAAAGAAATATATTTTGTTTGTGTTCATCAATTTTTATTTTTATTTTTCTCAAGTCAGTTCTATACTGCTTTCAATATTCTGATATTCCGCATGTAATTCAGCGATTACGCATATACAAAACATCCCTAATCCGAATATATATATAAATTGTTTATTCTAAAAAGTTATACAAACAGATTTGATTTCAAATAGGCTGGCATTTGATGTTTGACGGATGTACCTACACGAGTAAAGTGAGACGTGAGACGACGAATCTCTGAGACACGGTCTATATCCGTAGACCACAGAAGGCGAATGTCTTCTTTCAAGAATCTCATTTTAACAAAATCTCAGACATTGTACCGAATGAAAATTCTCATAAAAATCTCATCCGTGGAATATCATAAAATCCAGCATATCAGTTAGGTAAGTAAGGTATGCTTTTACGTTAATTAGGTATAACCTGTTTTACCGACAACCGTTAAGGAAGTAACAATTTTTTATATTGTCAAGATATTTTCGTACAATGTTGTAGCATTTCATGCGATATTATTTATTCACGAATCACGCGCGGGCCGTTATTTTTTTATACTCCACTCCTGCTGACGGAAAAAATGTTATGAGCATTCACGCATACTCAAATGTTACCAGAATATTAATAAAAATGCACTCAAATGTTACCAGAATATGAATAAAAAAATAATAATTACATAAAAACTCTGCACCTAACTTATCGCTATCTATATTCGCTAGGAATATGGATAATTTCATTACACATAATAAAAGTATATTGCTCCCAAAATTCCGTAAAATCAATTGTAGATTTTCTCATTAGCGACATCTGTGGGGATTTAGGGGAATGAAAATGGCTTTGTACAGGCCGCATGGAAAAGGCGCTTACAACTCATATATGAAAGCTTCACGCAATTTGAACATATATACAACTTCCAAAAAATGAATAAGCATGGTATATTCTATCATGGGTGGAAATGGCGAATGTTACAATTGTGTAAAGTGATCACTTAAGCCAACCAAAAGACAGGTCATAAGTCCTGTTACACCCAAATGACTTCTATACCTACTTTCCCATAATTAATTCAGTTTCGTCTCTGTGAGATATCTATAATATACACTAATATGGATATTGCTGACTACCAAGGGCGTGCAGTGGGAACGTCGCAGCGTGACTTTTACGTAACCAATTATTTGGAAAAAATTCTGAATACAACATATATTTCGTAATATTTCTATCACAATTGTTATCATAGCATTCATATTTTGATGTAGCATAAATATTTGATTTCTATTTTTTTCCCTTATATACGTTTACAAAAAAGTCATGCTTCAATGTTCCCACTGCACGCGCCTGCTGACTACTTACTCATAGTAGTGAAATTATCTTTACTGTTAGAAAGGAAAATAACAGAATAAGATTTAAAATTTATTTAAATTATTGTTCGGTTTCACGGCCGTTCAGAATAGTTTGAGTTTTCTAGGGTATTCTGTCTACTACCTTTTTTGCCGTCTCTTTGTGTGCGATATTTTTTCGAAATGTTAGTTGTAGCTGTTTAATTTTTATTATTTTGTTTGACTTGTATTAATAGGAAAGAATTTTTCATACTCGATACAAGTAACTGTAATTCAACGTTTTACAAAAAATAAATCACAAAATATTGGAAAAAATGCAAACTTTGATATCGCATATCTCCATAACACATAACATTCACGGTTGCTTGAACATTTCCGACTCATAATCAAAGCGAGAATGCACCTGGAATATATTGTGGACTAACTTTGTTATATAATATAGATACATGAATTTTTAAAAATTAAATTAAACATTGTTACTTGTATTCTAGTATATTTCACACAGAAATAATTAAAAAATATACATAATAATAACAAGAATAAATAAAATAATAAAATATGATAGACAAGAGTAGTAGTAGGTATTAACAAATAGTAAATAAAACAATGAAAACACATTGGTCCGGTTGCATCAACTTGAAACATAACATAAATTTGAAAAACATTTTTTTTGCTAGGTTCTTGTCATTTAATTTGACTTGTATTAAAGCGACACATTTTTTAATAGCCCAAAGTAGTATTCCAAAGTCAGAAATATTGAAAATCAAATGAAGAATACTCCCCTGAAGGTTTTGCTACGGGGTTTGGAGTCACCTGTATAATATAGACATTTTATTTCGCTTTTTTTTCCAAAATGAACATGCTTCAATAAATAAAGTATACGTGATATAAAATTTGTATGGATTGAATGAAAACAAATGTAAAAAATTACGAGAACTACTAAAAAATAAACTTTAGCACTGGATTTCGCAAAATTTGAATTAGCTATATATCGTAGCAAATTAATGATATCAGCCACTCGAATATTTATGACGGAATCTGAAGCAAAACATCGGCACGCTGCGGCCGAGACCGACACCAGGAGCGCAAAGGCGAAACATTCGGCACTCCGCAACGCCAACATTCGCGAATAATTTAAATAATCCATCCCTTCAATTTGCCTTCACGCTCGGCCGTAGCTAATTAAAATTGAAAGCTCCCGCGGAGAGCCCGGAAGCTGACCGTAGCGCAAACTCTCTCTCATCCAATTTAAATTCACCGCCCGAGCCAGACGGTGTTTACCCATTTATGCGGCGCGCTGGCCCCGCGAACTTCGCCGCGGACGTGAACCCGGCCCCCCGTGGAGGGCCTGCAGTCCGCTCCCGCTACCCTGCGGCGTATTGCAAACTCATCAAATGGACGTATTTACGCAAACAAGATCCAACCAACACGAGCACCATTCCATTCTTAGCTAATTCAATTTCCATTCGTAGCAATTAATCTGTGCTATTCTGAAAATAGCCATATTGGGATGTCGGATCTTTATCCCAACACTTAATAGACGAAAATAAAAGAAACGAGACGTAGGTATACGTCGGTGGTGTGGTCAGAGGAAGAAAGAAGTACGTGACGGTTATCCGTCAAACGTCAAATAGAAATAGAGTCCAACAATATATTTTTTTAATAGTCTAACGTGACAATGACAATTTTGCTATAATTTTACATCAGGACGATGTGGGAGGAGAAAGTAATGAGTGCATATGAAGTAATCTTTTTTCTATAAGTTTTAAATACAGCATTAGTACTTATTTCATGTAATTTTGAGGTTACGTTTGCGGCGGAGGGCAGTTGTCAGACCAGACCGGAGAAATCGGACATCGCAAATAAAGGTTTTTGCTTTGAGAGAAATACGTGAAAATGTACAAATCTTGTTATTTAAGTACGACGAATACCGAATACCGACGTATACGTCCCGTTTATTATTTATTTTAATTTTCGTCTCTAAAGTGTTATAAAGTGGGATAAAAAGAATAAGGAAATGTACCTACATATTCGTTAGACTATGTATAATACACATTATTAATATTTTAAGTACAAAAATTATTAAAAATGTGTATTACGCCATTGTTCACTCTTTATTCGTATACGGCGTTATCGGATGGGGAGATTCTTATAAAAAAATCTAAACTCAATAAAAATATCACAAAAGATCATTATTAAACTAATACAGAAAAAATCTACCTTTTCTACAAAAGATCTTTTTTAATTTTTTCGAGTACCAAACGTGGATGACATTTTCAAGCAAGTCTCCATATTGAAAACATGTAAAGAAAAAAAAACAAGAATATTTCAAGCTTATGAGAAATGGAAAGCCATTAACTACTACAATAATTTTACCTATCAAGATCAGCAAATAAAAAAAAATCTTCCTAAAATCAAACTTAAATTCATAAATCATTTAAATCTATAGCTTTTTTCAAAATACTTCATTATCAAATTACCTTTATTACCGTATTTTATAAATAACTCGCGTATGTACCTATATATAAAATAAGACTTGAGGCTCCCCCATCAGACTTAAGAGCTTCTCTTCACTGATGAGGCCTACATGACTACAAAGTATTAAAAAAATGTCAATTTGATGTAAATATATAAGAATTGTAATTGTACCACATATTAAATAAAAAAAAAATTAAAAAATGATCTTACATCCCAATATTGCTATTTTCATAATAGCAAAGAATTTGTCTGAATAGCTAGAGATCACTAGATATGAAGTAGATAATGACACAAATAGATATAAAATATAGATATAAAAACAAAGACAATAATATACCCCAATAATATATAAGGTATTTCTGAGATAAATACAAAAAACCTGTCACTACTCGAGGAAATTTCTCTGGAATCTATGAAACCTACATATAGATAATTGAAAATAAATTTTTAAGAACAATCGCCACCCCAGTTTTAGTTTTATACACGTGTGTAAATAAATACGTAACTTGTAAATATGAATACTGCTGGGCTCGCTACCGAATAATCGGTATTGCTGTCTTTATTATGATGTTTCACTTTAAAAATCGTCATCAATATTGTCATACATCGTTGGGGGTTGATTAGTTGAAGTGATATGGCTGCCTTTGATTTTTACACTACGAGGATATTACTGTGTTTGCTTTTAATAGTGATTTCGAAATATGATTTTGGGAGGAAGGGATAGAGATATATTTGGTATAAAATTTCGAATTCAATACATTTTAAATTAGTACCTAATCCGTGGTTGACGGCAGTCAAAGCCATGTTTTTAAAAGAGTAGTGTAAGAGGGAAACCCGTATGGCTGTTGGGTGTAGAGGGGGAGAGGGAGGGGAGGGAGGAGTGAGAGGGAGAGGGAGAGGGAGCGGGAGAGGGAGAGGGAGAGGGTAGAGGGAGAGGTGAGAGGGGGAGGAGGGAGAGGGAGAGGTAGAGGGGAGGGAGAGGGAGAGGGAAGGGAGAGGGAGAGGGAGAGGGAGAGGGAGAGGGAGAGGGAGAGGGAGAGGGGAGAGGGAGAGGGAGAGGGAGAGTGAGAGGGCGAGGGAGAGGGAGAGAGAGAGGGAGAGGGAGAGGGAGAGGGAGAGGGAGTAGGGAGAGGGAGAGGGAGAGGGGGAGAGGAGAGGGAGAGGGAGGAGGGAGAGGGAGAGGGAGTATGTAGAGGGAGAGGGAGAGGGAGGAGGGAGAGTGGATAGGTGAGAGGGAGAGGGAGAGGGAGAGGGGGAGAGGGAAGGGAGAGGGAGAGTGAGAGCAGAGGGAGAGGAGAGGTGGAGAGGGAGAGGAGAGGTAGAGGGAGAGGGAGAGGGATAGGGAGAGGGAGAGTAGAGGGAGAGGAGAGGGAGAGGGAGAGGGGAGAGGGAGAGGGAGAGGGAGATGGGAGAGGGAGAGGGAGAGGAAGAGGGAGAGGGAGAGGGAGAGGGAGAGGGGAGGGGAGGTAGAGTTAGAAGTAGAGGGAGAGGGGGACGGATGGAGGGGAGAGGGAGAGGGGATAGGGAGAGTGAGGGGAGAGGGAGAGTGAGAGTGAGGTGGAGAGGGAGAGGAGAGGGAGAGGGAGAGGGAGAGGGAGAGGTAAGGGATATGTGAGAGGGATAGATATTTATATTATATGTAAGGATGTGGAGATGAGAGGGAGGATGTGAGGGATAGTTTATATTTATATATATATTTAATATTTATAATTATATAAATATTTATAATTATATTTTCTTTTTTAAATATTGCTGCTTTAAATTTTATACCCTTCGTGTATAAATCCCCTCTAATTGATATTTTTAAATAATCTGTCATTACAGTGTTTTTAGTTGCTCTTTGTTCTACACATTCAAGAGACAGATCAAATCATCAATGCGCAAAGCAGCTGAGACAGCAATTTGGAACTCCCGCAAGTCGGTGGGAATCCGCCTTGAAGAACAGACTTTAAGGAAGCCTAGCTTTTCGTGGATGATTTGATGGGCAGAACCATGACTGATGCTCTGAAAAGAAGTTTCCTCGCCGATGGTAACTAACCTATTCGTTCGAAGCTTCTCTCGAGCTTGCTAAACCTCCTTGTCCGTGGTTGGTTGGAGGTTGACAGGCGTCCTGCTCCCTCTTCGTGCGTCACACCCGTTCAGCCACTTTTATAAACATCTCGATCCACAAAAACCATTTTTACATAATAAGCCACTGTCCCCGCATTGTGATAAAAGTCTGCGATGAATTTCAGCCCCTTTCCCGCTCTTCCACCAGAGAAATTGGATCACTGCTTTTTGTTCGTCCTTGGTGCAGGCGGAGCGGACATGTTTACACTGTAATAGCCGGAAGGTAAACGACGCGATCGGGATCGAATTTCACACACGTGATAGCAGTCGATCCAACCCAAAGTATGCATGCGCAGAAAGCAGTATGATAACTTTAAAGATGTGTTATGGCGAAAAATTTTTGACTCGCTCTCGTGTGTGGTTACTTGATCATCCAAAAGTACTCCATTAATGTGTTACAGCGGTGTGGCTTTTAGTGTCATCAATATATGTTCAGGCGCGTGCAGTCAGTACATTTTAGCGTGAGTTGTATGCAAAAGTTAATTACAAAAAGCCAGATGATTGATTTATCTGACAAAATAATAAGATATAAAAAATGCAACATGTTGTATTACTTACACCCAAAGCGTAAATAGCTATTCAAAATTTAATTGATCCCCAAAATTTTTCTACTGGCTACGAGACACCCTATTTTTATATAATTTTGTGGGTTGAATCCTGTTTGCAGATATACGTCCAAATGAGACCGGTACCGGGCTGCCGGAAACTGTTTCCAGCCATTACCCGTTTGAAAAGTTTTTACCTACGCCGAAGAGAAAACCGTACCTACATGCTTCTGTGAGTAAACTTTAATACACGCCAGTGAATAGTTAGAGGCCTGAACCGCTTTCAAATGAATATCTATTCGCCGAGAAAATGATTTTGTAAACAAACAAGGAACATCACGTAAGGTCTGGATGAAATGCGATCTCACGGAGCTTTGAACAAAATATCCTACTACCGCCGAAACTTTTGAACAAACATTTTAAGTAAATCTAAACATAGACTTGTTACTAATTAACACTGATAAATGAAAATGAATTTTTGAACGAAAATTTAAAGATTCGCCATTTAAAAACTGCTATTTTTTTATTTATTTATTTTTATTTATTTATTTATTCATTCATTTACGCCTAAATAGGCTTTTACATATGTAGGTTTATAACAGTTATTTGCAAAAATAATATAAACAGAGAGAAAAAGAAAAAAAAAGAAAGTGTATATAATTTACATTATGGCGGAATGAAGCGCTCTCAGCGGGAGTAAAAAAATTCAGGCAATTCGTGGTTAGTGAACAAACTGAATTCGATCAGCAAATAATACATCTTTTTATTTATCAGCTTATATTTAATTTAATATTTATTATCATGTTCATCCCCTTGTCCTTGTAGGGTCCAAAGACTCGACAAGGTAAAAATTTCCCTGTCTTGCGCTGCTTCGGTAAGTGTTAACCAGTCCCATTCTGTTTTTATACACTTTTTGTTGCTTCTCCCAGCTTAATCTGGGGCGACCCACCGGGCGCCTTCATTCATTGTGGTTGCCACGAGGATTCTTCTTGGTACCCGTTCCTCTGGCATTCTTAGCACACGTTCATTGCCCCCTCATTTGTAATTTATACCGACTACCTTTCTTCTTCTTCTGACAGTTTTCTTCTTCCGAGGTTTCCACGCCTGCAGGATTATTGTACAAATATTACAAAAAATATAAAATTGATCGGCAACAAAATATAAAATCACTGTAAAGGTTATTATTAGATTATGTTATTAGGCATTAATATATTATTAGATAGTATTAGATTGGGTTAGTAATATAATATATTATAAGTTAATAGATTTTATAACGCTGTCGCGGGGACGGCGTTCTATCCGCTCTAGCTATCGGGTACACTTCCTCAGGGGCGTGGGTTCGAGTAACGAGTATTCCTCGGTGACAAGCTGCGCAAGCGCCTGGGACGGCGCCAGATTCTGCTGCTGGGTCCCCAGACCAGATCCTCCGTGGGTTACTGTCCTCCCGTCCCCAGACTAGATCCTCTGTTAGTTACGCTTTGTAAGCCAGCTAGCCAAGGACAAAGGCTCGGACTCAAGATCAATGAAGATCTCTATACGATGTCTGTATCTGTAATCTGTACTGTATTCACAACAGCGCAGAATATACCAAAGCATTTGTGTTCTGTAGTATTTAAATGTTTTCAGTTACTTATGCTCCAAAACTCGCATTAAGCGTCTGATACACATGCTTCTTTAGTGGCACGTGAGCATGCGCAGTATCGACTTTGACAGTGGCATGCTTATTAGTGGCATGTGTGTACGCACATTGCTAGAAATGAGCATGCCACCTAGTGGCATGCTCAAAAATCAACCGCCGGTTGATTTATAAGCATGCCACTGTCATTCACCATAGAGAAGGGGTATCTTTGGAGCATGTGTGAACAGACTTGCTTATTTATGAGCATGCTTATGTCATTCGCGGGCTTCGCGGCTAGTATTATCAATGCGATCTTCTCAGTCCGCGACAGATGAAACAAATATGGCGCGTTGGGGAGATGACAAAACATTACTTTTCGTGACTTATTATAGGAATCACGAATGTCTGTGGAATACTCGGTCACCGTTGTGTAAAAATAATATAGTGAGAAATAATGTTTACGAAACTTTATTAATAGGCATGAATGATTCAAATCTTACAATAAAATTATATAAACTAAAATCAAAAATGTGCGGATGGAAACTCGGGAACTTTTTTGATTTATTGGTTCACTTGAATTTCCTATTTCAGTTTGCAAAGTTTCCATTTTGAACAAGAGCGTCTCTATTCTATGACAAGAGCATGCCACTAATAAGCATGTGTGTTTGATTGTT
>JADDOH010002898.1:0-22769 GCA_016648135.1 Agrypnia vestita
TTTTAGAGTCGTACCTAATCAGAATTTTGAAAAATTTGATTGTTTGTTTTTTGTTTCTAAAAGCATTACCTTTCGAGAATATTATGTATCGACAAACAAAATGTATAAACAGTTTATAAAATCTCCTACAAACCTGCTAGGAAAGTACTCGCAACACTTAATCAATATATTTAGTATGAGTGTTGCCAGCTCCGACTCGTTAAATACCGGAGTCCCTTTTGCCAGCAAAGACCATTTTAATTGGGGTATCGCCTGCAGCATTCTCCAGCCGTCCATACCGCTAGCCCAGCATTTCGTCCGGCCATTTATTGTCTGCGCTTTATACAAATCTTTAATCTGTAAAAAAAAATACTTTTATGTAATATATATATATATAAACACCCTAAATATAATCTATCGCTATGCAGCGTTGCAGTTGTGTATTGTGTCATATCACCGAAATAGTAAAAAAGTAATTAAATAACTTTAAGAATATGTCTAATTGGGTGTTTGTTTGCGTTAGTTATACTATGGCAGACTGTTTCTCTTTTTTTACAGTTAATTATAATTTGTACATTGAAAAAGTTAAAGAAACTAGCTTCCAAAATAAAATAGATGTGAATGTTACATTGTGTAAAGTGATCACTTAAGCCAGCCTCAAAAGACAGGTCGTCAGCCCTGTAATACTTACGCCATACATATTTAGGGAAGGTTCATGGTCGATGGAATGAAAGAGTGATTGATAGGTAATTTTTATTTCTCGACCGGAGATAGGCTCCGGGTGCAAATGAGATGTACAGGTTACTGTGTGTAAATGAGTAAATTATTAATTACAAAAGTGGTAAAAATATTGAACACGTATAAAAATGACGAAAAGATCGGACAAATAGAAATGTACCGCGGACGCGAGACGCGGACAAAAAGGGTTTTCTAAACAACAATCAGACGGTACCTGGGACGAATCGAGACTGATGCACGACATCATCCAATATGATTCCCTTTGTTCCCATTTGTTTACATAGCAGACGATGGCTCTGCCGCTGTTGTTTATGTTAAGCTAATAAGAAAGGGTTGTCGCTATCGGAGGCAGGTACCTACGGCGTGAATCAGCTGGGTGCAGCTACACATACTTTCCCATATAAAATAGCTTTGTCTCTGTGAGACATCTATGATTCATCTTAATGAATAAAATTCATTTGCTTACATCCTGAAAAGACACAGGTCCTATTCTCTCGACCTGACCCTGCGCCTTTTCCACGTTATAGTACCACTCCTTGTCCACGTGCGAGTGCCCCGAGTTGGGCGCCGCCTCCAGCACGTTGGTCTGCGTGGGCACGGTCGCCCGGGAGGTGTGCAGGTGAGCCAGCGTCAAGAGGTCGACCAGGATGCGGACCCCGTTCCACTCCAGCACATCGCGCACATTGCGGCGGTGCTGGATCAGCTTGTGCAGAAAGATGACCAGACGATCTCTCTCCATTCTGTCCACTGACTGAAAAACAGATTTTTAAAAAAGAGTTTAAAAAGAGAACAAGATATATAAATAGGGTGTCTGATAGCTAGTAGTAAAAACTTCGGGGGAGTCTTCCTCATTCAATTTTGAACAGAAAATATTCAAGTGAAATATCGACTAGCACAGCAAAAAATAAAGGTTTTCTTTTTATTAATAATAAATAAATTGAACTGAGAAACTGGTAAAAACTACTACTTACTCTCTCTAACATTTGAACAATGTATTTGGTGTCGCTGAACGGCCCAATATCTTCATAGTATCGTCCATAAACAATAGACATGGCTTGTAAACACATGCATTTCATTTCAATCTTTGGCGATAAAAGGAATCTATGGTATAAGTCGTTAAAAAATTCATACCTAGAAAACAAAATTAATATTGAGCCACGAAATAAAGAATTTCTGTATAGCGCAAAATAAAATTAAGAATTTTGAGTTGACAATCAATGCACCTAAATAGTGCTTTCCTCAACAATACTTTACTGAAAGAAAAATTAGATAATTAGATTTAAAAAAAACAGTTGCATACGATTTTCTAATAGGTGAATCGGGTGAATCTTCAGTTTCTAAAAGCAGTCTTAAATAATAGTCTCCGATTTGAACTTCATCCTGAAGACATCGGTAGTGAAGTTCGAGTTCGGTGTGGTTCCATGCCACGAGAGCGGTCCCTCCCAATTCTCTGTCGCTGTTGAAAGATCGAAGCTCACTCTCTAAAGTGGCTCTTAATTCTTCACGTGTCTGGAAAAAGTAAGAATGGTGGATTACATATTAATATAACAGACATGGGTAAATGGTTAGAATTCCATTCATTCCCTGTTAAATCCCTGTTCATCCATTCCATTTCCTTTATGGTTATGAAGTGAGTTTTTAGCCTCTTCTTAAATACTTCTTGATTCTCCATGGATAGTGACACTGGAGGCAGCTGATGCCACAAAGTGCAATGCTAAAAGCATGTTCTGCGAACTTGGTGACTCCAGGTCTTCTTGGTACCACCGTGTGAGCTGCCTTCCAGTGATATTGTCCGTAATACGCAGGTCCATCAAATATTGTGGTGCATTTCTTTGAAAACTTTTTTTACATTATCAGAGAGAGTTTGAAATTTATATGCTCTGGCAAGTGAAGCCAATGTATTTTACGTTGCAAAGGCTTTATTCCATTTATCCGCAATTTATCATTTTCCGACATCCCCAATCCCACATTATGTAATGTTGGTAGCCATGGTAATGTCTCCAAGCACAAGAGTTAGTCTCTTTATGAAGAGATACAGCAACAAAAAAAATGTTTATTAATTATAGTAATATACTGTATCTAGCATTAAGCAAATAAAAAAAAATACAAATTTGTGTGGAGAATAAAAGCAAAATAAATGTAAAATCTTTGCAAAAACAGAATATTTCAAAGTCTAGACACGAGAACTTGAGACAAATTACTGTTGTGCATTTGGCCGCCGATATATACGATCCAATATGCCATAATTTCAAGCTTTGCGGCTAGAAAACAAACCAGATTTACACCTTTGAGGCTAGAAAACAATTGACTCATATATTCACTTACCTTATGATTCCATATTAAATTGGGTAAAGCGTGATCCTTGGTGAACTGGTAGAAGAACAAGGGCCAGTTAGCGTCAGCCTTTATTTTCTCTCTCCTCTTTCTGAGTACTATCGGCCTCTCTCGCTGCTTTTCCTTGCGCTCTATAATGATTCCGGTGTGGGCGCCCCAATGCTGCAGAGCTAGTTGCGTGTAATGCTGAAAATACACCAAAGTTTCTCAAAAAATGCTCTACCAACTTCTAAGAGTGTGTATATTCTTCCGTTTCATTCATTCCCATATCAACATTAAAAACAGATTAATTATGAATGAATTTTTAATATTCAATATATCATGATAGTCTAATGTTTTACAAAGCATAGGTCAGAAATACTGAAGTAAAGACAGGGGCAAACTTTGATGTCGCTTATTTTCTTAACTATTACCATTTCACCCCCTTTTTACTCCCTTTCTTTTAACTCGTAGCGTCTGCTTGCTTGCTTGTCTGTCGAAAAAACTTTGGATCAATTTTTAACCCTTTTCCCGTGATCCAATCGAGCTGAAACTTTGCAGACAGACTCATGGCGACGATAAAAATGATCTAACAAATTTTCATCAAAAAAAAATAATAACAGTATAATTCTGGTCGCCCGACTCGAGCCCAACGCGTAGGTTAAGCGCCAAACCTGTTTCCACTAATAAATGAAAAAGGGAGTATACTAAAAACTTGGTTTTTATGGGTTAGTTTTTTTTTCTACTAGCTACTCAACATCCATTCTCTGCTTCACATAAATAAGAATGATTTAATTAATTAAGGATAAATTATAGAAGTCTCACGGAGACGAAGCTATTTACATATATGAGAAAAGTGGATGGAATAATTTAACCTTAATTAATTGATCATCCCTCTGGGGATGATAATTAACAATAAATAACAAAACTGAATAATTTGTTGGTCTAGTGGTTAAGATTCTCACTTGGTGATCCAATGATTGTTGTTTCGAGTCCCATTCTGGCAGACCAGGAAGTTAGACCTATTTTCTAAAACCACATTTATTTCAAATCAAATTCTACAATTGCCGAAATGGACAGTTGAAATCTTTTACACAGCAGACAAAATAGCGGAATTGGACTATACTGAAGATCATCATTACAGCGGACCACCACGATAAGTGGTAATTGAATATATCTAGACAATTGTGTGTTCTAACTTCCCAGTAAAAATCCCAGGGTCGAGTGTAATATCAAGGGATAGGCCCCAACAAAAGGAATTGATATAAAGCTGGAATTTTTGTGGCAATAAGAGGCGGAAGTTTGGCAGATATTCGGCTGTATTCTGAAATAAGCAATATTTCAAAAGAAAGCTCTTTATCCATATCCATTTGAGTAACTTAATGTTTGTTTACGTTTTAAGGCTTACTGATTGATTGAATTTTTCAAACCTGTCTAACTTAAAATGTCAAAATTGGTACTTTACAATGTTATACAAAGACAAGTAATATAGCTTACTTCAGAATATGGCCTATTACATTACATAAATAATTATAAAGTTAAAATAAATGGGATAATTTCTGTCATTTTTCATTTCATCAAAAAATAATTTATATTTGTGGGGCAAAGGCAGCAATATAAAAAAAAATTTAATGCATAATGCAAGCAATATAAAAATCAAGTATTACTAATTAAAAATGTCCTGAATTTGAGATTTAATAGGAATTTTAAATATAAATTTGTAGGAAACATGATTTTGGAAGGGAAAGATACATAAAGTCCAGAATTCAGTACATTTTTTTATTGTTATTTATTACGACATACTGAAAGAAAAATATTGGAAAAGAAAAATTTTGATAAATACGTATAACTATAATTTTTTGTATATTTCTATCTTTGCTTTTGTATCCGGCATTTAAAGTTATATCGTCCCAAGTAGGAATGTGGTATATACCAACCTCCAAGTGTTTCTCCACAACCCTCATTTGTCTCTCAATAGCCTGCCACTGAGGACCCTTCTTGTTCTTGCTAGCGTCCTGCGCTAACTTCAAATTATCTCTCTCATTCAGATTGTCTTCATCAAGTGCCGACTGAGGAACTTTATCTTGGGAGTCGAGGAAACTGAGTAGTCCGGACGGCTAAAAGAAGTACAAATTATATGATATTTTTTCAGTCATTATAAATGCAGTAGAAACTCATTAATTAGAAATTTAAGGGACCCAAAAAATGTAATTATGCAGAACCCCGCTTATTCAAAATTCAAGGAAATAAAAATAATAATGGCAATGCTATTGTGAAGTTCTCCAATCATAATTAAACTCACGAAAAAAGCAATTAATTTTATGAAAAACATATGTATTTTCACATATATCGAGAAATCATTTTTGAAACGTAATATTTAATAAGCTAATGCAAAGATCACAAAATTTCTATCATTAAAGTACCAGCTATTTACATATTAGCTTTTTTCACTTGCAAAAAAATCTACATAATTATTTTTTCCATTTCATCATGTCCAGATGGTCATAATTGAAATTTTTAAAATTTATGAATGGCACCTTTAATTTTTACTCGATTTTAACTTTCAATTCTGCCTTTTTACTAACTCAAAGCAACACACAGCACAGTTATTAGAAATACAATAGTTCACTAAATGTGTAAAATAATATGATAAGTCAGTAATAAGAAGTTCTTCCAAAGAAAATTAAACAAAAACACAGTTATGAAAAAAAATAATCTAAAACGATTTTAAACACGTTCAAGTACGAGGAATTAACACAAACTAAAACTATTTTATCGTATTAAGGCAGCCAATGAAGTAAGTATACACGGGATTCCCTTATTTTAGAGATCGTGACATAATATGTATATTTAAAGTGGATTCCACGAGGTACCGCGAAATACATAAAAGATACGTGCGGATGTGTGCGATCAAAGGCCGCGCATTATGTTTTATAACTTGTTATAAAATTTCGAATTATCTGACCTAAATTGTATCGATTTAATGGAGAGCAAGGGTACGAATTATTTGGGTTAATCAATTATAAAATTAACATTTTTTAAATTTTTTTTATTCGGTCATCCAACATGGAGACATAATTGCTTAGTAGGACAAAATACAGAAAAAAATTGTTAAATGTCTCCCACAATTAAAGGATGACACAGATAGACATAATTATAGACAAGTCAATTTGATATGAATAACAGATCAAACAATTTTACAGTTTCATTTAAGTTGACGTAACTGCGGTTATTTGTGCCGATCCGAAATCGCGTTGTTCTCGGAATTACGCCCTTAAGTTCGAGGGCACACATGTGCCCGACTTTTTTTCTGAACCGGCAAAAACAGATGCGCATAAACAACACATTCCTGTTTTTGCCGCGTTATTTAATAATCTGATTGTAGGCCGTAGATTAAGCTAGATAATAATTAGAGGATTATTGTAGAATAAGATTTTGTTATAGTGTAAATATTATCTTGTAACTAATATTAGATATAATAACGCAAGCAGTAAGATTATCTACGGTGGCATAATAATCACGCGCCAAGTCTTCGAACGCCCCGAATGCAGAGCAGGGGAGGGGAAGGAGAGTGCGCGGGGAGCGGCTTCCCGGGCAGCGAGAATATACCTCAGGTGCAGGCACCCGCCCAAGGCTGTCCGTCCCAATCTCTCGGCGCGTGTATGTCAATCGTTTCCACGGGGGTGAATCTCCCGCCTCAAGACGCCACCTGTTTGCATGGCCGCGATATTTCTGACGCCTGTCGCGACCGCGCCCGGAGCGAAGAGGACCGAGCCTTGGTGGTGACCGGTTCCCACAGCGAGAGGTTCCAGAGGGGGGCCAGATCCTCCCGATGATGAGGATCCAGCCGCGGCTAGATGTCCCAGCCGACCGCGGATCCTGCGACCGGATGCGCAAGCGCGAGCGGCTTGGAAAGGGCCCCCCGCGCTCGGCCGCGGCCACGCGACGCGGCGTGGTAGAAGAAGCCACCCGCGGCTATCACGACCGGGGCTATGAGGGCCGCGAATAGTGAAATGTGTTTTTGTGCAACGAGTGATAGGACACGATAACTTTGTGAATTCGAGCTGCTTGCGTGTAGGTTACGGGTTAGTTTTGGGTTAGTGACAGTTTCTCTTGTTGATAAGTCTTAAATAAGAATTGTGTTTAATTGAAAATAAAATGTGTAAATATTTAAAATGACTCGTGGTGTTGTTCTTAAATTTCCCGCTCCCCTCCCTTGACACACATTTTTCATTGATATACAGAGGACACGTAGCGTCGTGCGGAATCATGCTAGATTGATTCGCGGTCATATCAAAGTTATTGTTCTTAATTTAACTTTATCATTAACATAAAAGAGTTCACATGGTTAGGGAGGGGGACGACTTTCTAGTATCTGCCTCACCATATGACAATACTTTTCATATTTAGCCTGTTAATTGCCATCAAAATTCCAAATCAACATGTACAAAAGGCCCAAGATTTTCTAATTTTTTGTGATTTTTACGAAAAAAAACATGAAAAGATGCGTATATTAAAAAAACACACACACATTCATATTATTTTATCACAAGTGTCGAAATGTGATGATTTTTTTATCGTTTAAGTAAAAAAATAATCTTTTTTCAATTCCGATAATGTTTGGCAACAGAACATTTTATGAAAAATAATTAATTATTTTTATTTGTTTATTAGAGATAACACTACTGTTATTATTTTATGCCTACCTAATATTCTTCTTCTGTGTGGTATATTTTGTTGCACGGCACACAACAGAACATCGCACTTATAACACATAAACATGATACACTTTCACACACACACATATTTCAAATAAACGCAACACAATTAATGTATTTTTGTTAATAAATCACTGTTAGTATTCAATTGAACCATAACCCATCAAAAACCGACAAATATCACAAAATGTGTTACAAATAAATCGAAAATAGAAAAAATTAATCGTATTTCCCGCGCACTTTGCGCGTGATCTTGAGGACGGAATATTAAAATTTTGATTGTACAACACCCGGTTTGTGGCACCATCTACAACTTTCCCATACGATTTTGACGGCAGAAAAACTACTATTTTGATTGTTGATTTAAGCTATGATGATGTTTTTGAGTTGAAAATAGATAAACAGGTCACCACGGGGTTTCTCTACTGGGAAAAAATCACATATTTCAAATTCAATACGCGGCTGCCGAGAAATCATTAATTACATTCCCGTCGACCATAGCCGTCGCGGGCCTGTGGGGACAGTCACGCTCCATCAGATATATGCGCCGCGGCCCTCGCCAAATTAGTATTAAACATGTCTATTGAATTCAAAAGGTTATTATAATGTGAGCATGTGCGTGGGATGGAAAAGGATTTCCTATTATTGTTATGATAAGTTGGAAGGGAAAAGAGGTAATTCTGTCTGGTAGGAATTGTGCGATTTGTGTGTTCTAAAAATTTTAATATATTATAAAGGGGTTTTACTGTACACAAATTTAGATATTTAAAACAACCTTTGTTATGGTACTCTAATTGTATGTAAAATTTTTACTATTACTTAATTATTTGGTAATTTGAATGACCCACCAGTATCCTCCGCAGCAGTCCCATGGCGGGAGGGTGCCCTGTGGCCCACAGTCCCACCAGATGCCTCGACAGATGGCGCTGTTGGGGCCGGGCCGCGCCTCCGTACAGGGCCAACAGCAGATGACGAGGCAAGGCCGCTTCGGCAAGGGCGAGGGACTGCATGCGAGCCCCGAGCTCCGCGCTACCCTCCTCAATGAGGGCTCGCATTACGAGACCACCGCCCTTCACAATGGCCATGGAAGGATGCTGTAATTTATCACGGTTTATTTATTATCTAGCTGCTTTTACTAAGTCGAATAAAATGACAAAAACCTTGCAAAAATTGAAAATATTTTTTTACAAGGTTTTTATCATTTTGTTTGAGTTGTATTGAAGCGAATGAATTGTTCATAATCGATATAAGTTACTGTAATGATAGTTCAGCTTCTTACAAAAAATAAGTCTGAAATATTGAAACTTTATTGCTCGCCCAACGTAACTTGGCGCGCGGCGAATTTTGAACTAAAACCCGCCCCGCCCGCACCCGGGAGTAACCCCTCGCCCTGTCATTCAGTTCATTCTCGTCTTTGAGAGCAAGTTGTGTCATCTTGATTAAATATTTTAAGAGTTGAATTAATAAAAATGAAAAAAAATCATTGAATCGATTAATTGAAGCGAACTTCTAAAAAAAATAATCATGTGTTTATGCAGGCGTGATAAATTGTAAATAAAACAATTTCTCGCCCTTCATCACCATTTACTAAGAGCCATTTTATTGACCAAGCCAAACAAAATGAGATAGGCACAAGATAAAACACAGACTAATAATTCTTATCATTTTTTGATAATAAAATGTATAAATAACAATACAATAGAAAAACACTATTTATTATCTTAACTGACCACCATGTAATTTCATTGAGGGTTTGGGAGTGGGGGGGGGGGGGGGGGTATAATGCTTCGCTCTTCAGTCTTAACATACAGTTCTCACTCTGTTTACAAACCTCACACATTTTATGTGTGAACATTATTTTATAAATCTAATTTGATCCTGTATTTTAAACATGTTTATGACACATTACGATAGTAACAGTAACAGTAATAGTAATAGTATATGATGGTAGTTGTGTAACATTTGTACCAATTTATAATACAGATTTCCCCCACAAAAGTCTGAGTGGTACAGTGTCTAACTTCAGTCAGATTGTTTTCATAAATTTTGCAAGTACCAAGCTTCACTTCCTTACATTAGTTTTGGCATTTCAATATTCAAAATTTATATACACGCATCCATATAAAAATACAATACTATTATGGATCTAACCTCAAATAATCTAAACACAGATCGGCCTCTGGAAGCTACCAACTCCAAAAGTTGATCAAAATGTTTGCCATCTGTTGTCTCGCTGTAAGGCACGCACAAGGAGAAGGTCAGAAAATCCAACATGGCGGCCACAACCAACGCTCCACTGCCTTGATTCTGAAAAACATTTCATATCAAACATAATTGTTGTAGTATCACACAAAGGCATTTCAAATATTTTGTATGATATGGACAATTTTATCACACAATAATTTATACACAACATTTTATTCCACTATTTGAGTTACATAAGCCTAAGCACTTTCGATGGGCACAACCATCAACTTCAGAGGCAACATTAGAACTAGAAGATGATGGCTGAAGATGATGGTCGTGCCCAACGAAAGCGCTTAGGCTTATATAACTCAAATAAGTGGAATAAAACGTTGTGTATAAATTATTGTGTTAATCATGATCTTTCACTCTGTAAATGAAATAACTCTTAATTTATTTGGACAATTTTATATTAAATATTTTATCAAAGTATTTAATGAATGAATGGCATTAAAGCGAAGGCAGTAATATCCAAAAAATTTAAAAAAATACTTCAATGTACTGAATTCGAAATTTTATAGGAAATATGTCTCTACCCCTTCTAAAATCATGTTTCCAAATCACTATTAAAAGCAATATCCACTTCAACCAATCAATAATCTAGTGACAAAATGGCCGCTTCATATTAAAGTGAGATTTGATGTCGATTTTAGACTGAAATATCATAGCAAAGACATCAATATCCAATTAGGTAAATAGCAGAAGCAGCAATGTCTACTATTTGGCAGCACACACAACAAACTGAGGTTATAATTGTTTTTAAAAACTTAATTTCGATAAGATGTAGGTTTCACAGATTCCAGAGAAATTTCCTTAGGTAGTGACAGGTTTTTAGTATTCATCTCAGAAACACCCCAACAGGTTGTCATAACTTAGGGCCACTCACCACGTGCTGAGTCCACATGTCTAGCAGCCCTTCTAAAAAGTTCTTAGACGACAGCAGCGAAGATTTGTTGAGCTGCTCTTGCCTCAGATCGTAGTCGGCATGCATAGGGTGCAGCAGGGCACAGAGCGCGTCGAGCGCGGCGTGTGCCACTCCGGCGTCTCCCTTGCGCATCGAAGCCACCACTGCCAGGCCTAGCGACTCCCGGAAACTAAAAACCACATTACAACAATTAAAATATCACTAAATCACAGGCCACCAAAATATATAAACTAACGGAAATTTCCTTGTAAGCAGCCAGGTTCCACGGCTGGTTAACATTAACACAATTTTTAAAAATTTGAAAAATATCATCTACTATATATGTTTTGTATACCAGGGAATTTAATTACGCCAGAATATATATCTGTGGGCGAAAGGAACAACCGAATGAGTCAATACAATCTAGTATTGAGTTAAATATGCAGAGATATGTATCTAGCAAGGAAAAATTATATGAGTCAGAAAATAAAATAAAATGTGACTATTTTTTAATTAATACAAATAACATGATTAATTGTTTGAAAAATTTGGTAAAAAACAATAACATAGTCAACTTGCAAAAATTAGATAAAAAAAACAAAGGGTAAGAGATATTTCATAAATAAACAAAATTCCAAAATTTTGTTTTGGCTCTCCTGAAAACCTACATTTTTTACTTATTTGGTTGTTCCTTTCGCCCACAGATATACTTTAACTGCATTAAAAATATTTATTTAATATATGCGATGGGGGACATACTTCCACTGTGTCCCAGTCCCCTTGCCAAAGAAGGAGTTTAGTTAATCTCTGTACAGTTTTAATTTCTGTGTACTAAACCAAATGTATATGTATCTCATAAATCATTCTTAAGTTTAAAATAAAATACATATTTCTATCACAAATATGTATTTTTCTGCAAAATTTATATATTTTCTGTAATATCAAGCATTATTTTCACTGATCATGGATATAAAACAAAAAGGTTATTTTGTGGTTGCCAAGTATTTAATGAAATTTTTAATTCTGTACAACATTTACTTATAAGATACATACTTAAATATGTATCAATTAACTTACTAGTTTACTTACTATCCCACCCTTATTACACAAGGATAAGCAGAGAGGAAAGAACACCACACTACTCTGATGCACGCTTTAATTATTGAAGCTTTGAAAAGGGACACCTCTAACATCTCGTTGAATTGACCGTTCCGGGTCATTCATAGATGCCCTGTGTTCCTGCAACCTTAACACTTACCTCAAATATTTTCTTTACCATACCCTCATTTATTCTTTTCACATGACACGTTTAATTTTCATTAAATAATCCCAGTTTTCATTTAATCTACATCCTCTCTACTCTTTCCAGTATTGTTCCTACAATGTACAGCTCTCTACTCTTTCCAGTCTTGTTCCTTCAATCTACAGCTCTCTACTCTTTCCAGTCTTGTTCCTTCAATGTACAGCTCTCTACTCTTTCCAGTCTTGTTCCTTCAATGTACAGTTCTCTACTTTTTACAGCCTTGTTACTTCTGTCTACAGCACGCCACCATCCATTTTGTTTCCTTCCTAACGATCATGTATTTTGTCTAATTTGTTAATTGACAAATTTCTATTAGTTTTCAATGGAGCACAATGTATCCATAGAGAATACACATTCAATATATTAAATTTCAATAAACTTACCCATTCATGGTTGTGAATGCAGCAAATCCGACTTTGCTAGCGCCTAGTCTTCTTAAAGCATGAAATTGGGCTTCTAAATCTGAAGCCGAAATTGCATCCTTAACACTTTCCGGGCTCTGAACCAAACTCTGCAAAGCCTGGGCAATCAATTTCTCTTTGTTCTCTGAGAACAAACGCTAAAAATAAAACAATGGAATATTAATCTACATTTGGAATGCGATATAAAATAAAAGTCATCAACAACAATAATATTACATACTCACATCTTGATTTACCGAATAGACCAGTCCAGAGTATGCTACGTTGGCATTGAATCTTTCAATGGCATCTTGCCGGAAATGGCCTGTTGCAGTGATCAGAAACCTAATGTAGAAATAAAACTCTCAATTACTGGAGCAGATTGTTCAAAATTTTAAATAACAAAATGCGAGATACAAATAGAAAACATCTATTTGATACTATCTTTCAGGTCGCCGATAATTGGATTTCTCATGCAATATTCACTCTACTCTTCAATACAAACTCATACATGAACTAAATCTGAATGTGTGTACATATTTACAGTAGAATATACAGTGAATATAAACAGTAAAACCCTTTTAATTCGATGTGTATTTCGCGGTACCTTCAAATCCACTTCTATCCATACTAATCTAACTACATACTACAGTAAAACCCCGTTAATTCGAACCCCGATAATTCGAAATTCGCCAAAATCTGAAATTTTTTAAACTTGCTAGTCCCAAAATGTGAATTTTATACTAAATTTGCCCCCCCGATAATTCGAAAACCTTGGTAATTCGTAATTCGAAATATTTTTTTAGCCCCTTGCGCCGTAAATCAATACATTTTAGTTCGCGTAATTCAAATTTTTTTTGAAATTTGACGAAATTGAAAAAATATTTCGATTTTTTTCACAAGTGAGAATAACAAATATGTCAATATCGGGTACTTTGAAATGTTGCGATCTTTGTTTTAGTGTAATAAACATTGCGTTTTCGAAATGATTTCTTAAAATATGAAAAACAGACATTTTTCACAAAATTATTGCGTTATGAAAGTGTTTTCTTTAAATATAAGCATAAATTCAACTAAATTAACGTTTTTTTCGGGAGTTTTATGTTTTTGGCAAATTTCACAATCGCACTGCGATTTTTTTTTGTACCATAAATTTCGAATTAACGGGGGCCCCTATAATTCGAAATTTATTTTTCAGGTCCCTTGAATGTCGAATTAACGAGGTTTTACTGTACTACTAATCTTCAATACACGCAATGAAATGAACAATGCAATACAATTGCTCTTACATTTCTTTAATGGATGAATGATGAATTTTCAATCAATTGCAATTTTGCATTTTTAATATTTTCTGAATAATGTAATTTTAAGTTGTCTACTAAGTATGATATGCTATTCGGAAACGAAATACTCGAAAATTTTAAACTACATTGAATCTTGTTAATCGAATTAAAAATGTTTGAATTAATAGGCCTCTATCACACACGCATTAAGAATTAATACACTTTAGTAGTAGTCTTATATTGTACTATATCACATAACAATTATAAGCGAGCTAAAAAATGTAAAATTATGACAGTAAGTTTTAATATTTACCAGTATTGTATTCAAATACAAGCAAAAAAATGTAATTGTCTATAATTTAATTCAAATGGGTGGAATGCAGAATGGGGCGTTGGGAGCTGTATGAAATATTAACAAATTTTCCGGTATAATTGAATGTCCTGATTCCAAAAATGTATATAAAATAATGTCGCACTCTTATATTAAACAAGTAATTCCAATTTAAAAATCGTTAATAAGTTTGACAAATCAGCCTTTTCCTTTGAAGTTTTACACGTATCTATAGAAATCATTGAATAATTGTCTATGGTTCGCGTATCTGACAGCTCCCAACGCCCTATTCTGCATTTATCCCAATTCAAATACATAATCTGAAATTATACAATACAGTAAAACTTTGATATCCCCCATATGGCCTAAAATGTTTTATTTTAAAGTACTCAACAAATCCCTCACTAACCTCAAATGATTAGATTCAGTTTCTTCATCAACGGGGACATGCAGGGGGCCGAGACGCTTTCCTCTCGTTGTTGGTTGCATTTTGACATGGACATCTCTATTTCCGGATGACCTTACTCCGTCTAATAAACTCGCAAGCAGAGCATCCCTAAAAAGCCGATTAAAAATATTTTCAAAATCTTATAAAAATATCTTTAAAGTCCAGAATATTTTGAGTACATTCAAATGTTTCAATACAATACTGGATTTTATACCCAAGGGGACATCATTAAATGTGATATCTCATAGAGACAAAGCTATTTTTATATGGGAAAGTAGGTATTGAAGTCTTTTTGGTGTCCACAGGGCTTACAACTTATCGTATGGCTGGCTTACTTCCAAAAGTTTGATAGATGTGGTAGTCTAGTCTAGTGTGTTCATGAAAAATTTGAGCATACTCAAAATACATATATAAAAACTGGTTTAAAAAGGAGTAGCAAATTTAAATAATTTTCAGAAGTACTCTAGCGTAACACTGATAATTTGAAAGAATGTTATATACATATAAAAAGAATATTGCTTTGAAAACTGCAATCAAAAATATAGAAATCTCATTACCAACGGCGACATCTATACTGGTTTATGGAATGACAAATTTCAACCACAGGTGCCAGAAGTAAAAATACAACTACATATGAAACAGGGTAAACATATACGTGTAGACAACTTCCAAAAATGGTGGCGGAAGTAAAAATACAACCACGCATGAAACAGGGTAAACATATAAATGTATACAACTTCCAAAAATATGAGAGATGTGGTAGTCTATCATGGGTAAAATTGGTGAACATTACATTGTGTTACATTGATCACTTAAGCCAGCCGTACAGTAGGTCGTAAGCCCTATCAACACCCAAAAAAACTTCCATATTTACTTTCCCATATAAAAAATAGATTTGTCTCTAATATACCTTGATACCTGTAAAGTATTGTGGACTAGCTTTGTTACACTCTGTATAAAAATTCTATTTTTGAAACACGCAATTTCATACCATTTTTTAACATACAGATATTACATAGATTATTACTAATATTAATAAAATATTTTTGCACACTGTTACCTTTCAGCAGCCAAATAGCAGCGCAACTGCCCATTCATATACTCTATGAAAAATAATTGTGGATTTGTCGGGTCCCTGATCAAAGCCCACACGTCAGCGAGGGGTCTCAGACAGCACACGGAATAAGTTTGTGGGTCCCTTTCGAGGATGCAAGTATCGGACAGGCACAAAGTTCTCCTCGGTGGCTCAATATGCCGCAGAGAATTGACTTTGTGCACAACAAACTCGCTCACTGATGTCTGGTGAAGGTCTCCGCTAAAAAGCGTACATATACATTAACTGAATATAAAAATAAAATATAAGAATTTTTATTTGATGTGATTATGAAATATTTCCTTTGGTCAACTTTTGGATGGCAACACTTCACAATTAGAGTTGCATTGTGTAGAATGAATATTTATAGAACTTAAATATTCAATTATACAAGCACATAAACTTCAACGCGGATTTAATTAAATTCATTTTAAAATCATCGAAATTTTAAATATTAGGTTCAATGAAACATTGATTTCAATACCACACAAATCATATTACTTATATATAAAAAGCACAATGCACTCTAAAATAATTTTACAGTATCGTCCGTCTAACTTATCTGAAGAATGGCCAAATTTGGAACTAACGACGCCATATTGGATTATCTACAGCTGACAGACCTTTGAGAGACTTTGTTTACAGAGGGGTTCACGACTGTTTCGATAGTTTTTTAAGAAAATTTTAGATTGTCACCATGCCAAAAACCATTAAAAGCGGTGTTCGGGAAATAATCTTCAAAATCCACATGTTTTTTGAAGAGGACAACGTCTAAAAGCCCCAATTATACCGTTTGATTTTATTCATTGACGTATTGCCATCGTATTGCCGCCGCTTCAAGTTAGTGCTGCCATGCAGTTATAATGACTTTCCGATACTAAAGTTTTTTATTTTACTATCATACAATTGCTTCAGGTATTTCTGAATCGACAATTCACAAAAGAGTTAAAGAAGGTAAAGCGGCTGTGGAAATGGGCATTAAAGTATCTACACCCGGAAAAAAAGCACAAGGATAAGTGGAAAAATTGATATTGATAGTCAATTTTTGGGAGTCTTGATTTGGGAGTCATCAGGCGAAAGGGACACGCTTTTAATAATTTTAAGAAAGAGTTACCTACATAAAGTAAACTGTAAAAGGTATTGAAAGAGACATAAATTTTCAAGGATTTCGTGAGACATTGCGTAAATTACCTACTGCATAAGCTAGGTTTTCGTTTTCGGAAGACTAAAAGTAACCGTAAGGTGCTTATAGAACGCAATGATATATGTGCCATGAGAGCAAAATTCTTGTACGAATAAAGGAAGAATGAAACTTCTTTGAATCGGCGGCCAGTCATATATCTAGATGAAACGAGAGTGAGTTGTTTGATCGGTGGAAAACGCAAAATATCTATTCTTTGAACGAAAGATTACTATAAACCAAGTTGATACAACAGCCTAAACCGATTGACATCCTTATGTGTTACTTAGTTAAACATGGAGGTCATGATCATTAGGTATGAAACACCGAATAAAACCGACGCCACACTGCGCGGATCTTCCGCCGCGTCTTTTCTGTCGCGGAACATCGCTACATTTCTTTCCATACAATATGCGCTTATTAAACACACTACGCGGATGATCGGACGATCTATTTGCTTTGCCGATTGGCGCAACGGAAAAGACGCGGCGGAAGATGTGCGTAATGTGGCGCCGGCCTAAAAGAATTATTATTGTTTGTTTTTTTCTTTCTGAAAATTGTATTTTTCTTTGATTTTGAATAAACGCCATTTTGTGACGTTGTGTATTTTGCGAATGTATATTTTGATAAATTTATTTGTACGTTAGTTTACATTTATGTTTTTTATTGTGTCGTATACTGCTTAGTACAGTAGCCGGAAAACATCTTGAAATTTTACGGCGTAGTGAGGGGAAGTTTGCGCATGTACCAATCCACCAACGAGACCCAAATTTTGTCTTCTGCGCATTCCCCCACTATGCCAAAGAATTTAAAAAAGTTTGCCGGCAACTGTAACTTGTTTAAGAAAAAACGAATTTGCAAAAAATTTCCTAAAAATAAGATAATTTTTAGACTATAGGCAGCACCACAACGACTGGGACGCCCTCCTTTATTCTCCAGATAAGTTAGACGGGCTATAAAGCCCCATTCAATCGAACCTCGATAATTTGAAATTTTCAAAACCTACCAAGTCCCAAAACGTTTAATTCCATAGTAGATTAATATGTTTTAAGTCACACAATTCGAAATTTTTTAATAAGTTATAAAAAACTAATAATGCGTGCGACTTTTTAATTGCGCGCACTTGTGTGAGGTTTCCTTCATGTATTTCGTCGGTACCTTGTGGAATCCACATTATCTATACATATTATGTCGCAATCCCTTAGATTAGAGAAACCTGGATCTGCTTTCTTTAGTTGGCTGCCTAGATACGCGTGGATGATTTTAGTTTGCGCTAATTCCTCGTACTTTACGAATTTAAAATGGTTTTTCTCTTTTAAAATTCTTAAATTCCTCTTCTGTTGTATTTTTGTTGTTACAATGTTTCATTTTGTACGTAAGTAGCTATTAATGATATATCTTATTGTTTGACGTGTTTGTGGATGGTCGTATTTCTATTATTCTACCCTTCTGAATGCACGACTTGGGCATGGAACGAGTTAATGGTTTTTTCAAGAGTTTTACGATTTTTGGCGAATTTCACAACTGTATTGTGATTTTTTTTTTGTACTTTGAATTTCGAATTAACAGGGTTCTGCATAATTCAAAATGTTTTTTTTTTGGGTCCCTTGAATTTCAAAATAACGAGGTTCTACTATACTTGATTTATAAAATATTAACTATCCCACAAGCATTAATCTATAAAGGCCTACGAATTAAATTATGATTACCTGTATTTTCCAAAACGTTGGATTTGAAAATCCTCCAGCGTGATCGCAGCCGGCAGCACTTTTATTGTGATACCCAGTGTGTTTGACGCAGCTTCAAGTATCTTGGTCCTAATTTCGTTGTGGTTGGTTGAAGCAAACAGATGTAACCGACTAAATCCTCCGCAAGCGATAACGAAGCCTCCAGGATAATCCTGGACCCCGATTATCCCTTCAATCTCACTATAACAATAACTTGCAAAGGGGGTATTGGTAACAGGGTCCAGCTGGTCTAATGAACATGGAGTGACTTCCAGAACTACAGGAAGCCGTGTATCACTCCAGTGGTGTTTGTAAGATTCATAACGCTAAGGAAAATATTAAATGTTTAATTTATAATAACATCATAATTATTTATATCTTTGACTAGCTATTCTTTGGCAAGGGTTTTAAAAAATCAGTATAATTTTTTTTTTTAAATAAACTTATTAATGGACTGACAGAAGAAGTTTTGAACACTAAAAGATCAGCAATTCAGAAGACTTCTTTTCTGAATTGCTGATCTGATTCTGTTTATCAACTTCCAACCCGTTAAATATTGCAAATTGAAATTGAAGGAGAAGGTACCAAGATTAATAGGAATGTTTTGAATATAATGTGTCTATTATAATAATTTGATTATACTCAACCACATGCTAACATGAGAAATTGTGTGGCTAAACACAGAGTACAAAAATTTACAAAGATGAACTAAACCAGTTCATTAGGAAAGGGGGTTGGGTCACAGCGGAAGAGTGTCACCCCTCGCGTATGTGTAAGATATATTAATACTGGAGTTAACAGATTCACTGCCAACTCCGCACTAGGTCGGAGTGCTCCAGTTGCGAGAAACTCTGCACACACCAATTGACATTTCGCGTCAAAGTCGCATTCATTGCCTGTGTTCATCCAGCAATTTATTTTGTAATTAAAATATAGAGCCAAAATAATAATAAAAAACTATGGATCCATATTTTATTAATAAAATATGATTGCCAGGTGAACACTGGGCAATGAATGTCATGCTGATGCGAAAAGCCAATTGGCTTATGCGGAATTTTTCGCTCCACCAATTGGCGGAGTCAGCAGTGAACCTATCAAAGTATTATTCTTGCATAATTAAATCCCCAAGTAAATAAAACATATTTTTTATAAGACTTTTTATTATTATTTTTAAATTTTGTTCCTGAGGGTTTTTAAGTACAAAAGTAATTTTATAACAAAGCGTGGATGGTTATAAAATTATTAATGATTATAAAATAATTATAAATTATTAATTCTCAAATAATTTTGCATCATTATTGAAGGGTTAGTTCTAATATGCACATATTTATGTGGAGTTATTTTAATATGACACATGTTTGACAAGTTAAATAAATTTTTATCAAGGATATCAACAATGTTTCTTCTAATTTTTAGATCAACATGTAAACAAAAAGTGTAAATTTAAGACCCAATAGTGTTCAGAGAAGAAATTAAGAAAAACATTACCTAATGACATACACTTTGCGGCTATTTATGTGAGTTTATGTACAAAAAATTTAGTAATAATACAGGTAACTGATATTTATTTGTACATATTATTAGACTAAGCAGATATTTTTGATGGGATTGTACAGTCAGTGTCGTGTCAAGATTTATGTGTGCACTATATTTTTTATGTGTATATTAAGTTGACAAATGCAATGTTCTCTCTTAGCCATACATAAGTTGACAAGTCACGTGCGGCTAAGAGAGAACATTGCATCAAACTTTTTTAATTTTGTAATTAAAATTACCTTAACAAAATATTTGTTATTTTTAACTGTTAAAAATGTATGGCAGCCCACAGAATCTGTCTGATATTAAGAACTCAAGGTTCTTTTCAAAATTTAAAAAAGACTCACTTAAATACTTACGTCTGTCTGGAAATAATTTAAGTAAACAAGATAACAAAACTACTCACAAAGGCTTCCTTAGGCTTTTCAGCAAACATGTGTCTATATTTGAAAGCTTCCGTTAACACGAGATTCTTATGTTCTGATGAGAACTTCATTGTGTCCACCTTCCGATCTTTCCGCATGATGAGGGAAAATTCATTATTAGTAGACGCATTGTGTTTGCCAGAGGAAGTCAGCGTGATAATGTCGGAGTAGGGCCATCTGTTGGTCACCTCCAACTTATCCGGGTTGTAGGTGGTGATTCCCTGCGTCCCAATGGAAAATATCCTTTTGTATTTTCCTTTCCATGAGTGTTTTGTGACCAAAAAACATGCGATGTCATGGTTATCCTTTATGGGAATCATTTTTACATGGCCTGAAACAAAATCCGGATCACTTTAGAGAAATAATCAAAACTAATCTCAGTGGTGACGTGTTTCATTTTATATTATTAAAACTGTTCGTCAATAAAGCATTATTCACTAAGGAAAAATATGTACACTGGAGAGGAATCAAATATCACTGATATCATTGTTGCGAGGCGCTATCAAATAAACAATTGTAAAATATCCCGAATTTCTCCGTATGAGAAGACAAAAGCACCACAAAACCATCTACTGAAATACATAAACTAAAATAAAACTCGAAAGAAGATTACCGCTATAGTTTGGTCCATAAGATGAAAGTTAAACAAAAAATTAAAAGCACACCCGAAAATGACATTCGCCTACCGCAAATCCAAATCAGCAGTTTGACATTTGACAACTAGGAAGGCGCCAGGCGAAAGCTGAATTTTTTTTTAATGGCATCACTGTCTAGTGCCTACTTTTATTTTAAAGAACGTAGTTATTATGTTATCTATGGAGCGTAGACAATTTTAACGAGCACTAGGACATTCATTTTTTTTTAAATATTAGGTCCTTACATATGAAATTGGCGTTTAGTATGGGAGGAACATAAAGCCGATTTTTTTTATTATAATATATTTATTTAATCAAAGTATGTACCATTGCTATCTATGCACTTTTGCCATCTCATAGGTGGTTCATCGATCCCTTTACTAAAAAAACCATTTGGACGGGAATCAATAAAATCTTTGAAGGCGGTTTGGACTGCCCCATCGGAGTTGAATTTTTTCCTTTGCAAGAAGTTATCCAAATTTAGAAAAGAATGGTAATCTATTGGGGCAAGGTCCGGAGAGTACGGTGGATGTCTTAGACATTCCAATTGAAGCTCCTCTAATTTGGTAGCCGTCTGTTGTGCAGTGTGTGGTCTAGCGTTATCATGAAGCAGCAGTGGCCTAGAGCGATCAACCAGCCTCGGTTGTTTAGCAGCTAGCTTTTCCATCATGGTTTGCAGTTGCTGACAATAGACATCTGCCGTAATCGTCTGGCCAGATTTAAGAAAGCTGTAGTGAACGACACCAGCACTAGTCCACCAAACGCTCACAAGTAACTTTTTTAGAGTCAATTTTCGCTTGGGGCATGGTTTGGCTGGTTCGGCAGGGTTTAGTCATTGCGATGAGCGCTTCCGATTGTCGTACAGAATCCACTTTTCATCACAGGTAATGATTTGATTTAAAATCCCTTCATTATTGTGCCGGTTGAGTAATGCAACGCAGCAGTCAACGCGCGTTTGTTGATTTGCTTCACTCAATTCGTGAGGTACCCACCTTTCAAGCTTTTTCACCTTACCAATTTGCTTCAAGTGGATTAAAACAGTTTTATCACTAACACCGCAGCCTGCAACTAACTCGGATGTGGTTTGCGATGGATCCGCTTCCACAATAGCCTTCAATTCTTCATTATCAACTTTGGTCTCCGGCCGTTCACGGGGCTTGTTCTGCAGGTCGAAATTTCCAGAACGAAAACGTTGGAACCAAAAACGCACTGTGTTTTCTTTTGCGGCACCGTCGCCCTACACATCATTAATCCTTCGAGCCGTTTCTGCAGCACTGGTGCCACGGTGGAACTCGTACTCGTAAATAACGCGATATTTCAAGTTTTTCATTTTGTAAACTGAGTGACGCAAAGAAAAAAACGATTGAGGAAAAAACAAATGAATTATAATTTTCAAAACAAAAATACATTAGTAAATAGCTGTATAAATTTGGATTTGGAATTCCTAACCAAAGAGAAGATATTTGAGATCAAATTTGCCAGTACGGCAAAACTCCAATTTCATATGTAAG